>NW_019014613.1:630762-649400 GCF_000150535.2 Carica papaya
TGGCTAATGAAAATATTATTTTATATAATAGATATTTATTAATATAATAGATAAATATTTTAATTAATTATTTAGAAGTAATCTGAAATAACCAATAAAATTTATAAAATAATATTTCCATCATGTTATTAAAAAAATATGATATAATATTAATATGTATCTATTATACAAAGTAACTTTTTGCGATTTATTAACTAATATGTACGAGGAAACAAATGCGTTACTTAAGAAAAAAACGTGATGATAGAAAATCAATAGGCACCATATTATCCATGAAAAGTTGTGTGTGCCTGCCTGTAAGGGTAAGCGTGAATCAGAGAAGTAGATTGGACCGGCAAATTTGGTTTGGATCACAAAGCTCAGTCTACGCCCAAATTGGAATTGCGTAATGTTCGGTACAATTTTTGGTCCAAAAAACTACCCATCTCTTCTATTCCAAACCAATCAATTTCTTTAATATTAAAAATTAAAATAAAAAACATATATATATAATGCGTATTTATATATTACGGATAAAATATTAAATATGTAAATAATAAATATTTTTAATTATTCAAAATTAAACTATTAATATATATATATCAATAACATATTTTAAAAAATTAAAATTTGGTCCAAAAAATCTTTTTTTTCTCTCAATTTCAATCTTTAGTCCGTTAACAGTGTCGTCGTGTTTTGTGGGTTATTTAAGAAAAAAAAGAAATTTGTGTTTCCATGGTAAGTATAATTATAATAGCCACAATCAAAGTCCAAGTTGGAGAGTTAATCAAACTCTTAAATTACTTTAATTACTTTTAACATACACTCTCAGGTTAATTATGATTAGTTACAAGATTATGAGCTCAAAATCTCCGGGACATAACATAAAAGAGTCAATTCCAGTGAAAGAAAATCAAACAATCTCAACCAGTAAATACAAATTCTTAGTTTGAAATTGAACGAACGTGTACGTCAAACTCTACATCATTGAAATTCTAAACTATTAGTCTTAACCAAAGAAAAGACAACTCCAAGCTATGGAAAATGATTCTATCAACAAAGTCTCTGCACGTTTACTTTTACCTCTTCTACTCATATAGTTTTTATATATTTATATACGTAATTTTCTTTCAAATTTCGTATTTCTATCTTCTTTTAGGCAAAAATAAAAAAATATAAGAAAATTCAGCATATCATGTGGAGGTTTTACTTAGAAGCTGCATGCTAGCTATGGAGTTGTGTCAAGTGTCAGAGATTTTCAAACTATATGCTGGAAGCATTTTTTTTTTTCAATAACGTTGAAAAAAGCCTTGAAAATGAATTAACTAGAATCAAACATCCTTGTCCCATATTTAATAAATAAATTTACCCAAAATTGAAATCTGACTATTTAAAGAGGTAATTAACTAACAACTAGTGAGAATATCTGTTTGTATTTGAGCCTACATAAAAATGCTTCTCTAGTATACATTTATATTGTTTATAATACATTAATAATTAATATATTTATTTTTTAAATAAAAATTTGTAAGTTTGAATAAGATTGTTCTTCTGTTTCTGTTTGTTCTCATTATTTTTTATTATTTCATAATTTAATGTTTATATATTATCGAATTAATAAATACATAAATTTTAGTAAGGATTTTAGTTTACGAGTCAATTGCATGTATAGAGGAGCGTGTTATCTGCGTGTGCGGAATTAATATATGTTCAATGTTGAGAAGTGATAGAGCTGGAGTTGTTACAAATAAGAAGAGTGTTAGACATTTATTTTTATAATTTGCTAAGATGAGGATTGAGGATTTAAAATCTTAACGACCCAAAGTTTGAGTGATCACTCAAACCAAAAAAATACAGAAGATCTAAGAAGAATAGCAAGCAAATCGCCTTTAAAAATCCCTCATCATCTCTCACACTAACCTAATAATTACCCATTTCCCCATCTGCAAATCATCTGCAAACCAGAAGAAAAGATCGACAAAAGAGAGAATATGTAGATATGTATACACGTTCAAGTGAAGATGAAGATAGTCATGAGGATGATCGATCCATCTCAAGACACTCGGGAGACTCCATTATGCTTTCCAGAGAAGGTTTCCATGGTTGATTTTTCCCCGATAATCTTCCTTTCTGTAAATCTTCCAAAACGTCTTGAAATCTCATTCCGTCATTAATATTCTCCAGTTGAAGCAACAATAACTCCAACTCCTCCCTCGACAACACTATCTTCACCTTCATTCCAACTTTCCCAAACCCTTGATCGTCACCTTTTGACTTTTCTTCACTTATCTCTGCTTGGATCTGCTGCCTAATAACTTCCTGCTCCTCCGTATGATCATGATATCTTTCTCTGCATGATTGCATGCAATTTCCCATGATTCTATCTTACTATTATGCCCAGAAAGCAATTAAAACAGGTCTGATTTCAAATGGGTAAAACTAAAAGGAATCCCAAAAGATGGGTAATGGTGATATATATATATATATGTATAATATATAAAATTATATCATCAGAACAAGTAGTTAATTTTGGTACGAAGGGGAGTGAGAGAAGTTGGTATTTATAGGCGTTAGGTGGTAATTAAATCTTTAGGTCAGATTCGTTTTGTTCACGGGTATTGAATTTTCTATCTACTTGAGCAATTATTTAATACATATATAATTAATATATATGACAATAACTAGGAACACTATTATTTAATTTAATGTCGAAGATTAATGTATTAAATATTACAGTGTTGAGTGATTAAAGGTGAAAAACTTAAATTCTGATTTTTAATTAAAAAAGATTGTGAATTTAAGAACCCTATAATATTATTATTATTTTTTTCTCAAAAAAAATCATAATCATAATATATGTAGGTTGGAGTTGTCTTTATTCTATATACACGTAATGTTATTGGTAATGTGTATGTATAATTGACATATATTGTTAAATTCTCTATTCTAATTTAATCCAAATTAAACATGCAGCATGTACATTATTAATGAATAATGGTGACACCACTTGGCATCAATTTATGGGGTGGTAATAATTTCTTGTTTATTCAAATAGGTAATTTGATTTGTTCTAAAGAACACTTTAGTCTACTTTGACTATTGTGGAAATTGATGACTAAAATTAAGAAGGGACCAGCTTTTTGTTTTGGTTGAATGTTTAATATAAGAAGTAATAATAAATGCAAACAAATTGTTAGGTTAATGTCAATTTTGTAACCAGCCACCTGCACTGTCATGGCCATCCTACTTAAAAACAAACATATAAATTAAAAGTTTACAACAGTATGACTAGTGACATACATATATATATATATATATATCACAATTTGCAACAGATTCCCTCGCATTAATATACAAAGAAATAAAATATTGAGATGTACTAACTTTTGATTTAATATATATATATATATAATAATGTTTCCTTAAATTAAGCCCTCCAATATTTAATTTATTCAAGTAGCTATTTGTCTGCATTGTTTTGTGGCATAATTTAAGTAGACTGGACTTGCTTTCAACCACTACTTCCCATCCTTCCATTTTCTTTCGGGAATTTGGATGATTTTAGTAATCTGATAATTTATATATTTAGCTTAGCACAAAGTAAATTATAGGGGAAATCTTACTTTCAACTTTTAACTTTGAACATTGGATTGCTTTTGGTTAATTTTATAAGCTTTTCAGTGTCATCTAATGGAGGGCATTCGAGAGATAAGAAATATATTCAAAAGCAACAAAACAAAAAATGAAAACTATATATATATATATATTATATGTTAATATGCGTTGATTTTGGAAATATTTTTTAAGATATTTTATATTTATTTTGAAGAGATATTTTATATATATCTTTAAAAATTTTGTAGGAAAAAAATTATGGTAATTTTTTCTATCTAAAAGTTTATAATCCTATTGGTGAAGTCGATCATAATAAAAAAATATACGCATATTTATTAAACTATATTAAATTATATATTTTTTATTTTATTATAATTGTGCGTGATTTAGAAATTAATTTTGGCATCATTATATGTAATCTTTTTTCTATTTCTTTCTCTTTGCTGGAATATATTAATTTTTATTTAGCCGAAAAACACTTATATTTAGACTTAATCTTTTGATTTTTTGTTAATTATTTCAAATGCCCACATTTTCTGCTTTTCTTGAACTTTCTAGCTTTTTGTTTGCTAATTGAATTAAAAGCTTCGAATAAGTTATGGAGAGAAATAGCATTAAACAGATTGAACAAAATTGGAATTCTAACAAGAGTAGAACATATATATATATATATATATAAAAGTAATCTTATAAATCTGAAATTAAAAACAGTAAATTATGAATTTAAAAATCAAAGTTATAATTTAATTCACAAGTCAATAAAATTTTAAAATTAAAAATAATTTTAGTAAAAAAAAAAAAAAAGAAAAAAAAGGAAATCACAAGGGTAGTTATACTTAGTATAAGTAAAGTAATACTAAAAATAAGACCATGGAGGTAGATTGGGAAACCCAATATTATTATTATTATTATTATTATTATTTTTAAACTTAAGAAATATAGTCTATATTTTCTAATACGGTAGGTTTGGTTTTCTAGTCATTCTTCTCCACTTACCATATAGATTTTTCAACCTCCCCTTGTCAAAATTCTGTCTTCCTGGTCAGCATAACGTGTGAACATAAATTAAATTTTATGAACACAAAATATATTCCAGTCCCAGCTCTAATTTGGTTATTTTTTTTTTCGAAAATGTGACTTTTAATGCTCCAAAAAAGTTGTAAACGTCTAGAAAATTTTTCTGGTATTTATATCTTTATAGGGAGTGGTAGAAATTCAACCATGCAACTTGTCTGCTTGTGACATACTACTATTCACAAGTTATAAAATTATAATATAATGATATAATTTGTTTATGAATAAAAACAGTCTTTTTCCTTACTCGATTTAATGTTCGTATATGACGTAAACTTTTTAGTTCATATTACATAAATCAATTCAATTAAAAAAACTTGACCAAGTTAAACAAAAAGAAAAAAAAAAAATCAGTCCACTAATTTTAATTCTAAAACTACAGAATTCCAAGTTCACCGTATCTGCCTCTTCGCAATATTTGGTTTTGTCATTCTTCCTTTTTATATATGTTTTAAGAGCTCATGGCTAAGCATATGACTTAGAAGGCTTCTTTAATTCTTAGCTAACTTAATTTATATATTTATTCCAATATACAAAAAGAATAAGGTTTAAACGAGCTCTACTTTTTACTCAGTTAAGATGTATCTCTTTTTATATTTTTAATATATGGTTTGTCTATTTGTAAGATGTTTATTTATGTTAGTTTATTGTGACAACTTGCGTACTGTACTCAGATATTAGTTGTCATTCTTATTTTCATAGAATTTGTTGTAAAACATTTTTATTCCAAAGTTGTATCTTATCCATGAGTAAACTGTTTCTTTTCCTCTATATGCTACTTCTTCATCATATAACTATTGTCTCCACTTTAGTATTGGGATGCTGCATAAACCAATAAACAGAAAAATTTATATAGGCTATTAAAAATAACATCTAGAATCTGTAATGCTGCATTTCCTTGTGTTTTAGTGCCGATAGTCATATCCCCACAGCAGACCTATACGAAATCTGCATATCTAACTCGAAATGCCTCCGATCACCCCCTCTCTCTGTCTCTCATGATCGACCCTCTCTCCCTCTCCCTCCTTTCCACCTCTCCATTCTCTCTCTCGGGTTTTTCCTTCAACAGATGCAATGTCTTTGCAATTTAGAGGGGGTGATTTTGGATTTTGGGGTTAAGTTCTGGATTTTGAAATTTTCCTTCATTTAAGTCCCTAAGCCCTTTTAAATTTATAAAAAGCCCCTGAACTATCTAGAAATTCTTATAGAACACCCCAAAAATTAAACTTTAAATTATAAGGGATGTTACATTTATACTTTTGAAATGTACTTGAAATTAAAAATATAGTTTCTAACTAGATTTTCAATTAGCGTCCTTGATGTTATGCTATTGCAAGATATATCAATGACTCCATTAGCAAATGAAATAAATTGGAAATGAACAAGAAGGAGCCAAAGTAAAAAAGGAATGAAATTGAAGTTACCCTCATCAATGCATAAAATGCTTAATATAATCTCAAATAAAATGTTGAAATGTAACAAAGAGTACTTTATTACATTTTATGTGTGTATATTCAAAATTGATAATTATTTAATTATAAAGTATTACAGTATTGATAAAGTTGTGTCCATGAATGAGGAGAGAGCAAGAGAGGGAGGGGAAGAAAACCTAAGAAGATATGGATATATCAAAAGGCGTATGGTATTTTTAACTATTAGCAATTATAATGAACTTAGTAGTAAACTATACTTACAAGATAGTAGTTTATTTAAAGGTGTTAGACAAGTATTTTTTATTCATTGTTTGTGGTTAAAGGAAAATGATATTCCTATATTGTTACATACTCATCAAATTGTTGTTTCATTACAATTGTAGTGTTCTACCTTTAATTAGTTTTGCAAAGTTTATTTATCTTATGCTTATCAAATTTTTATTTTCTAAAGCTTAATGTTTTTTTTTTTTTTAAATCTATGGCCTTTTTTTCTTTTCAAATGACTAAGAAATCTCAAGATATCTTTCTTCTTTTTTTTTTGCCTCTCACTAAATGGTTATCATAGATTAAAGTTTACAAGGTAAGCATATAATCATTACAAAAGTTGCTTCTAATGTATTGCTACCCACCCTTGAAGATATGTTTTTCTCCATAGCTAATGGATATGGGGCCACCTAAATAAACTTAATGATATAAGTCATCTATGTTTCTATGCTAGTGTGCTCTTAGATTTTTCTATTTATTCACTATTCTTTTCTTATCTTCCTTCTAAATACTGAGAAAATAACAAGTCTAAGTAATTATCTTATGTTTTAGGTTAACCTATTCGATTTGATTCTTAATATTTTTGAAATAATCTGTACAAGCATATATACGTATATCTCTGAATTATTTTTTTAATTGAATCAGTATATGTAATATGAATTAAAAAGTCTGCATCAGATGCTACGACATCAGACATATGACACTTGACATGGACAAGACTCACTCATAATGTGTTATGTTGCTAACTTGGATCCACGTAATAGTGTTAAAGGGTATAATTGAAATATAAATTCTTTAAAAATACAATAACCAAAATAACAAATAAAAAAAGTTTTATACACTTTGGCCCTCTTTCAAATATTAACTTTTACAATTATATATAATTTTATTAATTATTGAGACTCTAAAACTAAGTCTGGCTGTCAAATTTTAATTTAAATAAAAATATCATTTTTCATCATTTGGAAAATACACAAATTTATATGAATTTATAAGATAAAAACTCAACGTAATTAGAAGGATTTGAGATTGATCAATAAGTTTATTTCTTTTGCTTAATCGTCCGCCATAATAAAGACTCGTGAGACACTACTTATATATATAGGCATATATGTAATATAATTTATAAATAAAATAAATAATAAAATTAAACAATAAAGAAGATGTCCACGTTTACGTGGTTCAGCTAGAATAACATTGAAAAAATTAACTATATATATAAAAAAATTATATTATTCGAACCTAAGGCTTCTAAATAAAATATTCAAACCTAAATAAATAAAATAAACTATTTTTAATAATGAATAAAGAAATATATATATATATAGAAATCTGAAGAAAACTTTTTTTCTTTTCATCTGAAATTAACTATACGAACATCACCCACCTCTTTTTTGTCCCTACTTGTTTAATTTATACAAGCTGACAATCTTTATAATCAATCTACAAATTATATGATTTTTATTTTTGTGATTAGTATTAAAGATAACATGTTAGAATTAGACTGTACATTTCAGTGTATTTTTATTAAAAAAATATATATTATAATTACTATGTATGCGATTCTTTTATTTAATGAAATTTATTAATTTTTATTAAAAAAATATAAACTTAATTTCTTATCTACCTTCCAATCCACAATAAAAATGAAAAATCATATGATGCAAAGCAAAACAAAAGGGCATCTCGTGATCTTATTTTAACACACGCACACACACGTATAGTATAGTAGATAAACATAAGAGAAGACACAAACATCACAAGAAGTAGGCCAAACGCAATTGTTGTTGGGACTTTAATTATTTATGTATAAATTGAAATGCTATTCACAAGATTCACTTATCAACCAAACAATACCAGAGTTATTTTACTAAATTTTATTGTAAATAATTGATCACTAATTAGTTAAATATTTACGGATTTAAAATTGAATTGTATTCTCGTTTATAAATTACGTTTATATTTGTATATTCTCAGTAAATAAATATATTAAAA
The DNA here is from genome assembly GCF_000150535.2 of Carica papaya. Next base: position 639,123 of record NW_019014613.1, read on the forward strand.
AAAATATTAGAAATCTCCTCTTACAAATCCTAGCTTTCCCCCGGATCAGAGAGCTTCCGGCTCTCTTCCTCTTCTGCGCGTTCCCTTCATTTTTCTGTGCTCTCAACAGTAGATCATTCTCGGACCGAACAAGCTGCTGTTTCAAACGACGTCGTTCGCATAGAACAGAAAATCGTTTCTACTGGGCCTTCAAACTGGTACAAGCCCAAGATAAGGTGTAGATTGTGAAGAAAATGGGTTGGGCTACGTGGAGGTAAAATTTCACTTCCTAAATTATTTAATCTCAAAAAATTACGATTACGAGCCCAAGTTAATTTAATTATTATATTTGCTTTTTTCATCCATGTTATGATATTGAAAGCAATTTTTTTCAATTGTTATAATGTATTAGATTTTATCAGAAAATATTATTGTACAGTCAAATTCCAATTATATAACTTTTTTTTAGAAAATAAATGATATAATTCGTCCCTGAGTTGTACAACATACATTATTTCTGCTTTAATAAATTTAGTATTTGAAATAATTTCATATATTTCTAAAAATTTATTCCCAAATTTGGCTTAATTCAATTATGAAAAATATAAATTTTATTAGGAGATTAAAAAAATTGATCTCATATCAATTAACAAAAAATCAAATCCTTTTTAGAAAAAAAAAAATAAATTACATTAATTTTGTATTCAAAACTTAAGTGTTAAGGGTTTTTTTGAAGGTCCAATATCACTACCCAGATTGACCTCATCCCTATCTTAGTTCCCTCTCTCGACCTCTCTCTTAAGCTCATATCCTCCTTCAACTTTAGCTCTAAAAACCTCACAAACTCCTACCTAAATATAAAATCCGCTCATTCCATGATTCCAAATTAGCATAAATCGAGTTCTAACATGGACCCCGACACTTTATTTGAGATTAAAAAATTCACACTGGACTAAAGTAAGAGCTCGTTAAGAACGATTGTGACAGAATATTTGCTACACAGTGTTGAGGAAGCTGGAGATGATCAGAACGTTAGGCCACCCGATAAGGCTGCACTTTGAGAATTTATTGATATAAAGGAACTCTGTTAAGTTTTGTTACATAAGCTAGACCTTCAAAAAAATGTTTTAAGGGATCATGTCATTATTTATTACACTTTTCTTCAATAATTTTGTAACCCACAAAAAAATATATCAACTAACATAAAATTTTAATTATTATATCATAACGATGTCGTTTAATGGCAAATAGTGAAAAGAAAAATCAATAAATTTGCATCACTATATATCATAATTTAATAATAGATATATTAAAAGAATTTTTAATTTAATTTTAATATATTTACATCATTTATCAACTAAACTAAAAATAATTTTACAAAAATGCTTAAGTTATTTTAATTTTTTTAAAAAACGCTATGCTTAACTTTATTTTCAATTTCTAAATGCCATTTTTATTGTGACTTGTACCGTATATACATATTATGTTACATATAAACATGTATGGATTGAAGAAATGATCAAAACTAAACCCAAGTATAGTTTTTCAATTCTTTTTCTAATTTTTTTTAAATTATTATGGTTTACGTTGGAAAATTCTCAATCTCAAAGTCAGTAGTCTTCTCTTCTAGCCAGAATAGTTACTTAGACAAAGAAATTGAAATTATAATATTACCACAGAAATCCCAAAATGTAGCTGCTACATTGCACTTATTTATATGCTAGTCAAGCGACACTTATTTATATGAAGTTCCCATCTCTAAATCTATAAAACAAAATTTATAAACTCTTCCATTCTAGATATGGAGTATCAAGTATAAATCTGCTTAGCAATTTTAATTTTTAATTAAAAATTTATAAATTTTATTAACTATTTAATATATACACACATCAATCATAATATAATTTTATAATAAAAATATATGAATTTATAATTTTTTTTAAAGAAAATAAAATATTAATGTAACACTCAATTATTTTTATTAATTCTATATAAATATAAATATGTATTAATTTAATTTAATTTATTTTAATAAAAATAATAATAATAATAAAAAGGTAAAAATTGGTTAGGAATTTAATTGAAAATAATTTTGGAAAAAAGGCGTGAAAATTTAGGTTATGTGGGTATTTTTGAAAGAAAAATTAGAAACCGGAGTCAAAACGCAATTTAGAAAAGTTACGCGACATCAGCTGTCTGGTCAGCAACCCCGACTAACCAGGACGCGCTAGGTGGCAAAGACGTTGACGCGGGAGGCCACGTGGGTGATCCGCGTGCGCGCGATCAAACAGCTGAAATTCCTTCCCGCGCGCATGGACTACCCACATGAAAAACGCGCACGGACGACCCAGATTGCATCGCGCATTGACGGCTCAGATTGAATCGCGCACGGACATTCCAAATTGAATCGCGATGAACGGTCCAGATTCACTTCCTATTTAATTGCGATCGGACGGTCCAGATTAAAAGCGATGGACGGCCCAGATCAAAAGCGGATGGGTATAAATAACCCCATCCGCACCTAAACCCTAACCTTAGCCGCCAGAGCCCCTCGCCGGAGAAGACAGCCCAGCCACCAAGGAGCCGATCGCCGCCACTCGTCGCCACAACGGAGCAATTTTCGACCGCCAAACGAGGTAAAAATTATATCCTTAGCTCAGAATTTGATTCCAAACCCATCCATGGCCAAATTGGAGTGAAAGTGTAACAGCCCCGGTAATTCATAATGAAATGTATATTAAAAATATCAAATGCGGAAGCGAAGTCAAAATTTGAATAACATCCCTTACACTAAAACCAAAAACGTGCTCACAAAATATAAAAGATCAAACTACCTAAAGGAGAAACTTGAAAGTAAAAGCTACGAATGTGACTATGGAGTCTTTAGGCGTCCCCTTCGTCGTCCTCATGCGGAACCGGCTCGGGAACGATGTCCTCTTGATCTGAAATGATTAAATAAGGAATGAGCCTCACTAGCCCAGTAAAGACATCACGATATCTCACCGTCACGGAGGTAAAGGTGGGTAGAAAACACGAAAAGACCAATGGAGCATAATTTACAACAAATCCTTTTATTAATAATAAAACCTTTACCATTCACTTACCTCGGTAAAATTTATAAAACAATATACGAAAGCAATAACATCATCATCATCATGAAATCATATATAAACTGTATAACGTAATACTTATCAAGCCTTTCGTAATTCAATCGTTACACAATATATTTTCCTCATTTACCAGCCCACTAGTATCCATGGGGATCCATAGGGGTCCCGCTACCCGTTAACCCATAACACTTGAAATCATATTCCAGGGCCGTCCCCATACCCCGTCCGGTATGGGCGCCAAACCATAGACCTCATTACCCCGTCCGGTATGAGGGTGAAACGGGCCGTCCCCATACCCCGTCCGGTATGGGCGCCAAAACACATAAGATCTCCATACCCCGTCCGGTATGGGAGACCACAATCCCGGTAGGGTTCCCTACGGACCCGGTCCGTCCACCATCTCCCAAGATATCTAGTCAGGCTGACCACATTATACAATTTCCATTTACATAATCTTTCATTCTCCTTTTTCCCTCAGTCAGCATTATCAATCCACATACAAACAAGCAAATGATAATTTATGCTAAACAGACAACATACAGCATCAATATCCCAGTCATTCAATCCATAATCAGTAAACAGTAAAATATGCACACGAAACTATAAAATGAAAACATCAACCTCATGCTGCATTTAAAACTGTAAAACAGGCCAATAACAGTTAACCGACAACACACTAGACTCGGGCTCCATTAGCGACCTTAAGCAATTTCACACATTCGTTGATTCATGAAATACCGTTTTATCATTTTATTGAACTTTAATACCGTGATAGGAAATAAGGTGAGGGGTCCTTACACGTTTCGGAGTCCGAACACGGCTTCACAGTGCGCTTGCAGGCTGTCCCTAATTTTTCCTGAATTTTTTTTCGGGGAACTGAAACGCACTACTGGTACCTGCACGTGTTCCAAAAAAATTCCAAAATTAGGCCCAGGGCCCCTTTCGGCCAATATCGCAACTCCGGCACGGCGGCTCCGCCGTGCTCCGGCGACGGCGGTTTGCCTCGAGTTAGCCGTTTTCGGCCAAATTCGGCCACACTCGCATTGGTTCCTGCGATAAAACAACCCTACGGCCCTCGGGGGGCTAAAAATTTACGAAAAACCGAAGCTTACCGGTGGCGGTGCTCTCGGGTGCGGCGGCTCTCCGGTGAAGTTTGTGTTTTGGTGATTCGGCTCCGATCAACCTGTAGAGAAAAGAATGGTGATCACGGTGATATAAAAATTGCATTAAACGGAGGCCGGGAAGGGCCTCATCGGAGGCAAAAACCGAGAAGGGGCGCGGCGGCGCCGCTGGCTTTCGGCCGTGTTTTTCGGCCGTTTGGCCGGGATTTTGGCTCCGATTTGGCCACTGGGGAAATCAGCGTGGAAAAACGAGTCGGGGGTATGAAATTTACCTCGATCGGCGGTCAGAAATCCCTCCGGTGCGGCGGCGGGTGGCGGCGGCCGGCTTCTGGTTCGTCTTCTCCGGCGAGGGCAGGCAGCTAGGGTTTGGGGTCTGGTGTGGGGGTCTTATTTATACCCTTTTGCCTTTTGATCTCAGCCGTCCATTTTGTTTTAATCTGGGCCGTCCGTTTTTGATTAAATCTGGGCCGTCCGTGTGATTAAATCTGGACCGTCCGTGCGCGCGATTGATCTGGACCGTCCGATCGTGCGCACTCGGATCGCCAACGTGGCCTGTCCTCGGTCGACGTAGTTTTGCCACGTGGCAGGTCCTAGTTGGCCAGGACTGCTGACTGGGTCTGCTGACGTGGCTGCTGACGTGGCACGCGTGTTTTTTTTTTTTCCTTCAATTTCTTCAATTTCCTCGGGCGCTACAGAAAGAACTGGCCAATTGGCCAAAAAACGCCGCCAAAGCTCAGCGGCACAGCCGCAGGGTGCTTCTATTTTCACCTCTGATGAGGCCCTTTCCAATTTCCGTTCGATGTGATTTTTCCACCGTTGTGATCACTATTTCCTCCTCTGTAGGTTGACCGGAGCAAAACACTAAACTGCAACGTGAACCGGAGGAGTTGTCGCACCGGAGAGCCCCACCGTTGATGAGTTTCGGTTTTCTATATTTTTTCGGTCCACCGAGGGCCCTAAGTGTGTTTTCTCACAGGAACCGATGCAAGTTTGGCTAAATTCAGCTGAAAACGGCCGAAAACAGCCAACCTGAGGTGAATCGCTGCCACAGGTGGCGGCGCCGTCGTCAGAGCACAGCGGAGCCACCTTGCCAAAATTTAAAAATTGGCTGAGTAGGTTTTGGGTCTGATTTTTGGGTTATTTGGGATATATGTAGGTATTGTAAGTGCGTTTTAGTTCCCAAGAAAAAATTTAAGGAACCGAGGGACCACTTGTAGACGCAGTAACAATCTAGTTTTCGGCGTCGAATCAAGTAAGGACCCATCACCATATTTCCTATCATGGAATTAAAGTTCGAATAGATGGTAATACTGTATTTTGTGCAAATTAATAGATATGCATAATTAATTAAGCTTGCTAATGGAGCCCGAACCGGACATTATTCTCTGTCGATCCCTGCTTGATTTATTTTACAGTTTAAATGCATTATGATATCTGGTCTATCTATTCTATGATTTTAAATGATTACTGTCTTACTTGACTACTGTGTGATTTTAGAATTTACGATATGATTGTATTACCGGGTGTATGTTTATTGTTTATGTGTTTATGTTCAACTTGGTAACGGAGACTAAGGAAAAACAGATAAGGTGACAGCCTTACTTGATATCCTGGGAGATGGTAGACGGACCGGGTTCATAGGGAACCCTACTGTGAACGTCGTCTCATACCGGATGGGGTATGGAGACTTAGTAATTTGGCGCTCATACCGGACGGGGTATGGGGACGGCCTGCTTCACCCTCATACCGGACGTGGTATTGAGGTTTAATGTCTTAGCGCTCATACCGGACGGGGTATGGGAACGACCTGCTTTACCCTCATACCGGATATGGTATTAAGGTTTAATGTCTTGGTGCTCATACCGGACGGGGTATGGGGACGGGCCTGGAATTAAAACTGTTAAGAAGAATGGTTCACGTGTAGCGGGGACACCCCTACGGATCCCCATGAATATTAGTAGGCTGGTGAAAATGAGAAACGGTGATAATCAGTTATTGTTAATGAATACGGATTTATAATATATTTTATGTTACTTAATATGCATGAAATTGTAATCTGTATGATGTTATTATCTTTATAGATTGTTTTCACAGATTCTCCAAAGGTAAGAAAAAAGGTAAATGGTTTTATTTTAAATAAATGTATTGCTTTAAAATTTGTACTCTATTGGTTATTTTTTATTTTTATTTTCTACCAACCTTTACTTCTGTGACGGTGATATAGTATGATGTCTTTACTGGGGTAATGTAACTCATTCCTTATTTAATCATTTCAGATCAGGAGGACCTGGTTCCCTATCCCGATCTACAAGGAGACTGCGAGTAGATGCTAGATGCTTTATAATTTTCTTTATTTTTCTTATTTCTCGTATTTTTTTTAGAGAACTTATTCCGTGATATTGTTTAGTACTTTTAAGTTATTGTGTAAGAGATGTTAACCTTAATTTTTTATTTCGCTTCCGCACTCAAATTATTATATGTATTTCTTTTTGAATTTTTGGGACCGTTACAATTAATAATTTAAATAAAATTACAATATGAGATATATTTGATTGGGTTACATAATAAAGAAAATAAAGTATGAATCATCTGCATAAACTTAAAATTTTTTAACTTTTTATAAATTACCAGCAACTTAAATAAAAAATAAATAAACTCCTAACAAACAAACGTATACATTGGAGTTGCCTTTAATTATTATTCCGTATGATCTCATGCATGACTTAAGCCCATGTATTCTTTATAAAGAAGACATGACTTGAACTCCTTCTAATGAGAACGGTCAAGAATGCATGACATTATTATGGTTATTAAATAATTAATACTGGATTTTTATTGGTTTGACATGTAACGATCTCTTGCATATATATTATATATATATATATTTATTTACGTATACATGTACATGTTTGGTGGTCCTTGCAATCGTACTAAATTGTATCAGTATATTATAATTAATATTATTTTAGTTTATTTAATATTTTCATTTAATATATTCATTACATACAATGTATTCAACTATAAGATGTCTTAAATAAATTCTTCTAAGTAATAATATTTTAATTTATGTTATATTTTTTTTAATAAAAAATGTGTATTTGAACATATAATTTAGTCATTTGAGTAGATATATATATTTTTTTAATACAATTTTTTTTAAAAGTATATATTTAAATCTTTCGTAACATGAAATTATTTGAAAATTTTGCAGAATGCGCCTTTGAGCATTAATGCAACCATAATAAGTTAAAATATTTAAAATTTTTCTTTAAACTATTTTTTTATTTAAAAATTTTCTTGTATTCTTAAAAAATAGTCAAAAATTTTCCTCTCCATTATATACAGCAAATACTATTTGAGAATAGCTAATAGCAGATAACCCCTCATCATGCTTAAATTTGACGATGTGGATACCACGTTAGCAACTCATTAGCACCTAAGTCAATAGTTTTTTTATTTTTTTATTTTTTTTTATCCTTCTTCCTTTATATGAGCATGAGCTTCTTCATCCCCATCTTCCTCTCAATCTTCTTTTTCCAAAAAAAAAAAAATAAATATATTTTTCTATTACAAGAAAAAAAAACTATAAAAATTTAAAAAACCTAAAAATAGCTAATGCTCTCTGTTCCGCCCAACCAAACACAGTATCCTTTGACTCCGACAACATTGACTTTAAACCAGGAGCTCTCAATCGTCACCACCACATGTAATGCCCAATTTTAATTTAATTTATGCAATTTTTTAATTTTTTAATTTTAATTTAGTGTAAAAATAAAGAAAATTTGATGGATGATGAAATTAAAAATAATTTTGGAGAAAAAAGGTGAAAATTTGAGTTTTCGGAATATTTTTGAAAGAAAAATCGAAAAATAAGGGTCAAAATATAATTTAAAAAATTTGTGCCGCATAAGATGCCCGGTCAGCAGCCCCGACGAATCAAAATGCATCGCGTGACAACGGACACTAATGCGATGCCACGCGGGAGGCCACCATGCGATCTGCGTGCCTGCGATCGAACGGCCCAGATACGTTCCCGCGCGCCCGGACGGCCTGGATGCATTTCCTCCCCAAATGCGATCGGACGATCCAGATTAGATCACGATGAATGGTCCAAATTAGATTGCGATGAACGGTATATATTCACTTCCTATTTAATCGCGATCGGACAGTCAAGATCAATCGCGATGGACGACTCATATTAAATGAAGATGAATATAAATAACCCTCTTCACACCAAATCCTAACCCTAGCCGCCAGACACCCTTGCTGGAGAAGAAGACCCAACCGCCGGGAAGGAGAGCCGTCACCACTCGCCACCGCACCGGAGCTACTTCTGACTGCTGAAAGAGGTAAAAAAAATTTTCTTCGCTCAGAATTCAATTTTGGACACCCCCATGACCAAATTGGAGTAAAAGAACTGGCTGATTGGCCGAAAACCGCGGGTAAAACCTGGCGGCACCGCCGCGAGAAATTTCACAAAATGCCTCCGATTAGGCCCTTCCCGATTCTCGTTCGGTGTAATTTTTTCACCATTGTGATCACCATTTCCTTCTCTACAGGTTGACTGGAGCAAAACGCCCAACCGCAATATGAGCCAAAGGAGCCACTGCACCGGAGAGCCCCACCACCAGTGAGTTTTAGTTTTTTGTATTTTTTCGGCCAACCGATGTCTCTTAACGTGTTTTCTTGTAGGAATTGATGCAAAATCGACCAAAAATAGTCGACCCGAGGCGGACCGCCGCCGCGGACGGTTGCACCGTCGTCAGAGCACGGCGAAACCGCCATGCCGGATTTCAGAATTGGCCAAAATTGGGTCTTGAGACTGATTTTGGATTTTTTGGGGACATTTATAGGTACTTATAGCGCGTTTTAATTCCCGAATAAAAATTCATGGAACCCGGGGACCGCCAATAGGTGCAGTTAATAGTTTAGCCTTTCGGGCATCAAATTGAGTAAGAATCCCTCACCTCATTTCATGTTATAGAATTGAAGTTTAATTAATATTAATACGGTATTTTGTATAAATTAGAAAATATTTGTAATTAATTACATGTTACTAATGGAGCCGGAACCAGTTACTTATTATTGTTTACTATGTTTAACTGATTGCCTAATTTTACAGTTTTAATGCATAATAATATCTTATTTATCGATTTTATAGTTTGAATGCATGTATTGTTGCCTTACGTGACTACTGTTAACTTGGAAAATCGAGATATGATTGCTTTCCCTGATGCATGTTTGTTTGTTTATGTGATTACAATTGAATTAGAAAATGGAGACTAAGGAAAAAACGAAAAATGATGTGATTAAGTGAATAGATGAAACGACAACCTTACTGGATATTATAGGAAATGGTGGATGGACCGGGTACAATAGGGAACCCTACTGTGAATGTTGTCTCATACTGGACGAGGTATCGAGACTTGATAATTTTGCGCTCATACCGGATGGGGTATGGCGACGACCCGTTTTACTCTCATACCGGATGAGATATTGAGATTTAGTAGTTTGGTACTTATATCGGACGGGGTATGAAGATGACCCTTTAATTGAGAATGTTAAAGGAAAGGGTTCACACGCAACCCGGACATCCTTATGAACCTCCATGGATACCAGTAGACTGATGGAAAAGGGACAGTGGTTGTTTGATTTATTGAATATAGATTTATAATGTGTGCATGTTTTCAATTGCATATAAAGTCATGATAATTGCTATGTTATTGTCTTTATAGGTTGTTTTTATAAATCTCATTTCGTTAAGTGGACGGTAAAATATTTTATTATTAATAAATGCATTTGTTTAATTAAGTGCTCCATTAGTTGTTTTGATTTTCTACCAACCTTCATTTCTGTGTTAGTGAGTAACGTGATATTCTAACTGGATTAGTGTAGCTCATTTCTTATTTAACCATTTCAGATCAAGAGAACCAGGATCCAGAGCTCAATCTACAAGAGGGTTGTAAGTAGGATACCCATTTTATTTATTTTTTGTTTATTTCTTCCATTTTTTTGTATTTCATTCAAAAGAGTAATTCCCGCAACACTACTTGGGACTTTAAGTTTAC
>NW_019014613.1:682658-707476 GCF_000150535.2 Carica papaya
TTTTTTTTTTTTTTTTTTTTTTCTCCTCCTTTCCGGGGGCTACATATTATCTCTATAGGTTGTTTTTATAAATTTTCCTATGTTAAGTGGACGGTAAATGATTTTATTATTAATAAATGCATTTGCTTAATTAAGTATTCCATTAGTTGTTTTGATTTTCTACCAACCTTCATTTTTGTGTCGGTGAGTAGTGTGATATTCTGACTAGGCTAGTATAGCTCATTTCTTATTTAACCATTTCAGATCAAGAGGATAAGGATACATACCCCGATCCACAAGAGGGTTGGGAGTAGGATATCAGTTTTATTTATTTTTCGTTTATTTCTTTAATTTTTCGGTATTTATTTCAAAAAAGTAATTCCCATTGTACTATTTGAAACTTTAAGTTTATGTGTAAGGAATGTAAACTTTAACTATTTATTTTATTTTCCCACTAAATTCATAATTTATTTCATTTGAAATTTTCAAAGTCATTACACCACAACCCTTTCTCCTCCACAAAACCTCCCTATTTTTCTCGTCACTTTCACAGCCCCCAATTTCTTCACACAAAAGCCAATAATTGTTATCCTTGTTGGCTGGAAATAAAGTTAAAAACTAGAAGGATGACAAACTAATATGAGAAATAAGTCAATTTTTCATTCACAACTTAAATAAAGCAAAGAGTCTTTACATAAGCTGTATAAATAACTAACAAAGTAAACTACATAGAGTAAAAGCTATTGCATATGCAGATATTTTATTAGCTACTAATAGCAAATTTATATGAATTAGTATTCAGGAAAATCTGTTGCATATACATATATGATATTAACAACTAATAGCAAACTTAGGAACTAACTTTGACCCATTTACTTAATTGATTGATTTTCAATCATTCTCAATGCGCTCCCTTGATTCAAAATAACATATGTCTAATTACAGTCAGAAATAATCATGTTTGAGCTGAGACGAGGACTTTGTAAATAAGTCAACAACTTGATCATCTGTACCATAAAATTTTAACACTATTTCCCCATTTGCTACTAGTCTTCAAATGAAATGATGTTATATTTCTATATGCTTTGTTCTATCGCTAAAAGTTGGATTTTTTGTAATTGTAATCATACATTTATTGTCACAAAAAAATGCTAGTTGTTGCTACTTGTTCTTGGCCCAAATCAACAAAAATTCTTATAAGTCATATTGTTTTGCATGCTAATGATGTTACAGCAATGTATTACGCCTCTAAAGATGATAATGCAATAGTATCTTGCTTCTTTAAACTCCAAGAGACAACACTAGAACCTAGGCTAAAACTATAACCCGATGTACTTTTTCTTTCATCTAAAGAACCCGTCAAATCACTATTAGTATAATCAAATAGTTTGAAATTTGATACTTTAAAGTGTCAAATTCCAAAGTAAGTTGTTCAAGCAACATATTGCAAGATTCTTTTTAGTTGCTCCAAGGTGATGGTTTATTGGATTATGCATGAACTTGGACATAATACTGATAAAAAATGCAACGTCAAGTTGAGTGTGTATCAAACAATTTTGTCCACCTATCAACTTTTAGAAATAAGTTGCATCATCCTTTCTTGTGTCATCTTTATATTGCAATTTTTCATTTGAATTCAATATAGTGGAAGCCTTGTTGCAACTTAGCATGTTGAACTTGTTGAGTATATTAATTGTATACTTATGCTGTATAATGAAAATTTCATCTAATCCTCGTTTCACCTCAAGCCTAAGAAAATATTGCAAAAAATCCAAATATGTCATTCCAAATTTTTGCATCATGAAAAATTTAAAATCAATAAGAAGATGTTCACTTGACTCGAAATAAATCATGTCATCAACATACAGACAAATAACAAGAATATCAACTTTTCCTTCTTTTTTTAAATATAAAGCGAGCTCGTTATCACTTTTCTCAAACCTATTCTCATGAAAATAAATTTCAATCTTAGTATACCATGCTCGGTGGAGCTTGCTTAAGCCCATGCAACGCTTTTTTTAACTTAAAAACTTTATTCTCATGGTTGGCTACAACAAAGCCTTTAAGTTGAGAAACATAAACGTTCTCTTTCAAGTCTCCATTTAACAATGCAGATCTCACATCAAATTGAAAAACATGAAGAGATAAATGAGAAACTAAAGAAAACAATACCCTTATTATTTCAAAATGAGCAACTAATGAGAATGTTTCTTCAAAATTGACGTCTTGTTGTTGAGTATATCCCTTTTCTTATAAATCGAGCTTTATGCTTTTATATGTTTCCATTAGCTTGGTAATTAGTTCTAAATACCCATTTAAGTTTAATAACATGCTTCTTTTTAGTTTAATGCACCAATTTTCAAGTCTAATTTTTCTAGATTATCGTAATCTCTTCATCTATAGCATTCTCTCATTCTTATATTTATATAACTTCCTCATAAAATTATGGATTTGAAATACATAAAACAAAAGAACCAGATGCATAAATTTCCCTCAAGGACCTAAATTTCCTTGGAGGAGTTTCACTTGATGATGAGAAACTAGAGCTCACTAGACTTTAGGAATTATTGACTGTGGGATAAGAGCTTGTTGAGTTTGAAGGTGAAGACTTAGCAACAATATCTTCTAAAATTAGAATTTGATCATGTTTTTGAGCACCTTTTAAATCCATTATGGATCCTCATTAAAAACCACATGCCACTTAAAGGATTATATAGAATATATGCTTTTGATTGAGGACTATAACCAACAAAAATGTGTTTTTTAGGTTTTTTCATCAAGTTTATGGTGAGATTGAGAATTAATTAAAACATAGACTATAAAACCAAAAACTTTTAAGTGACTTACGTGTGGTTCCCTCCAGTTCTAGCCATTTCCACCACTGTTTGGTTTTTTCATTCAACAATATCTTCTTGTTCCAAGATATATGGTGTAGTAAGCTCCTTACAAATACTACATTCTCACAAAAATATTAAATTCAGTGGTGTCGGCTATATTTGAGTTAATTGTCCAAATAATGCTAAAAGTAAGAAAAGAGAAGGGAAAGAATGAAATGTGTTTTATGTAATTTAAATTTTTATATATTTAATGAATTACAAACAAAGCTATTTATACATGTAAAGAATAAATTACAACCATAAATAATTTCTATGTTCATAAATAATTTATATTTTATACCATTCAAATTTTAAATAAGTTAATAATAGTAATTGTGAAAGAGTGGATTATGAATTTCTTTATTTTCTAACATTCCTTCAAGAAATTACCTTTGAACATAAATTTTAACTCTAAGAAAATCAAACTTGGCTTTTGGAAGTGTTTGGTGAATATATCGGCTAGTTGTTGTTTTGAGCTTTAATGGACTAAACTGATTTTTCCTTCACTTTCAGATTCTCCAACAAAATGATATTGACTTTGATATGTTTAGCCTTTCTATGCTGAAATGGATTCTTTGTAATAGCCCTTACTGACTTGTTATCACAAAATATCTTGATAGATTGTTTCTGAGTTACACCCACAAAATTCTTCTGAGCCAAATTATCAAATTTACAATGGCACATACTGCTATATACTCAACTTCGACTGTTAATTGAGCCAAAATATCTTGTTTTAGATTGAGCCAAGAAAATACACCATTTCCAAGCGAGAATACGTAGCCTGAAGTACTCTTTATATAATCCAAAAATCTAGCTCAATCACTGACTGAATATCGAATCAACTCTAAGTTTTCAATAGGATTGTACTAAATTCCATAGTCTAAAGTTCCTCTTAAATAGCGAAGAACTCTTTTAATTGCTTGCAGATATACTCGAGTTGGTATCTGCAGAAATCTGGATAACATACTCATAGTGTACATCATGTCTGGCTTTGTGATTGTTAGATACAATAAGCTACAAATCATACTTCTATACTGCTTCGTATCAGTTTCTCTAAAGTAATCTTTTGTATTAATTTATCATTTTGAGGCAAGGGTGTTGAAATGGGTTTGCAATTTTCCATTTTAAACTTTCTTAAGATATTTTTTACATATTTCTTTTGACATATGAATGTCCTTTCATCTGTTTGATTGATCTCCATGCCAAGAAAGTAATTTATCATGCGAAGATAAGTCGTATCGAACTATTTCATCATATTTTGCTTAAGTGTTTTTATCATAGTTAAATTATTTCCCATAATAATAAGATCATCCATATAAAGTGAGAGGATAATGATATTTGATCCTTTTGACTTAATGTACAAAATAATCTTATTTGGACTCCTTCTGAACCCTTGTTGAATGAAATGCATATCAGTTTAACAATACCATGCTCATAGAACTTTCTTAAGACTGTATAACACCTTTTTCAGCCTTAAACCTTTGTCTTTTTTCCCTTTATCTTGAATCATATGGGTCGTTCAACACAAATTTTTTCTAGAAGAAATCCATTGATAAAGATGGATTTCACATCAAGTTGATAAATCTTCCATCTTCTTTGTCATAGCAAAGTGAGAATAATTCTGACTATATTTTGACTTAATACTAAGGTAAAAGTCTCATTGTAATCCATGCCAAATTATTATGAATATCTTTTAGCTACCAGTCTATCTTTGTATTTTTGAATTGAATCATCTGGATTAAGGATTGTCTTGAATATCCATTTCACACCAATAACACCATTGTTTGGTAGTTTATTTTGTAGTTCTCATGTCTGGTTCTTCTCGATTATGTGAATTTCTTCTTCCATGGTAGTTCTCCATTTTTCATGTTAAGATGCTTCTTCATAGCAATTTGGTTCATGAGTTACAAAATAATAAAAATCACATTGTTCAATATTAGGATCAGGAGTTTTTTGAATATCTTTATATAATTCCGATAATCTCTAGAGCTTCTTAAGTGGTGCGTTAGATAAACTGTCATGCTCATATCTAGGAGAATCAATATCATCTGAGCCATTCCTAGACTCTTCCTGAGAATGTTAACCTGATTGATTGATTAATGTTGGTTTTGATGGGGAAGCTTCTTCTTATTGGAATGGTTGAGTTGTGACATACTTTATGTCAATATTATTATGCTCCTAATTCCAAGAAGCATTTTCATCAAATATAACATCTCTATTAACTTAAACTTGGCAGGTGTATGGGTTATATACTCTATATCTTTTTAGCTGAAAACTATAGTCAATGAAGATTGCTTTCTTTTTTTTTATCATCAAACTTGTGTCATTTTTCTGTTAGTACATAGATTAAATACACCCAAATACTCTTAAGTAACTTACCGACGGTTTATATATGAACCATGCTTCAATAGATGTATATCCTTCATCTGCCTTCATAGATAATCAATTTTGGAGATAAACATATGCATATATTGTTTTAGCCCAAAACTTGTTAGTTAAACCTCTACCCTTCAGCATCGACCATCACGATTATGTTCTTCTTTTTGAATATGTCATTTTGTTGTGGATTGTTGAAATAATAAGTTGATGATGTATACCTTTCTCATCACAAAACTTGTTAAATTCTCAGAACGTATACTCCTTCTCATTATCACTTTTGAACTTCTTAAGTTAGCAGGAATTTTCTTTTTCAACAAAACTCTTAAATTTGTAAAAAAAAAAACAATTGAAGATCTTGGACTGATCTTTAATGAAATAGACTCATATCATCTGAGAGTAATCATCAATAAATAAAATGAAATACCTGTTATTGTCAAGTGAAGGGGTTCTCATAGGACAACATATATCAATATGTACTAACTCTTGTTCTTTTATGCTTTCCATGGTTGTCCCATTGGAAATGATTGCCTTATCATTTTTCTTAGTTGATAGCCATCACATATGCCACTTGACAATGAAATGATAGGAAGACCTTTCACCATATTTTTTTGTGAAAGTAGTTTCAAACTGTAAAAGTTATTATGTCTGAAGTGCTTGTGTCATAGCCATGTTACCTCATCCATCCAAGCATGCATTGATTTTTCCCTTGCAACATACTACCATTATATAAGAAAATATTTTTGTTGCATTTTCAAGTAAGCAATTGAGTTTTCTTTTGGATCAAATACTGAACAAGGGTATTTAAACTAAAGAGAATACCCATTATGTATCATTTGAGAAACACTAAGTAAATTCTAATATAAACTAGGGATATATAGAACATTTTTGATAAATCTTATACCTTTCTTTGTCTGTACAGCAATAGTATATTTGCCTTCAGATTTTATTGTAGCTCCATTGCCCATTTTGGTAGAGACTTTAACTGATATGTCTATTTCATTAAATGCATGATAACACTTGGTCATATGATTAGTGCATCCAATAATAAGCCAAATATCCTTCTGATTAGAGATATTCTGACAAGCATAAAACAATTAATCTTCTTTATCCATATTCTTTGACATGCTTACTTGCTGCCTATTAAATTTGCATTTGTGCTCTATGTTACCAAATTTCTTGAAGAAACTATATTGTGACTTTCCCTTGTGCCAACAATTCCTTTATTCATGATTTTATTTTTTATAAATTTTATATTAAGGTAATTACCTTTCTTGTCTCCTTATTTGTTACTCCCTAAGTTGTATTATATTGGACCTTTGGTTTTATTTGATCATGAGGATGAAGGTTTATGCTTTGTTAGGAAGGCTCCTTCTAAAGATGCTTCAATCTTCTTGACATCCTGTTTTCTTGAACTTGAAGATAACTAATAAGTTTTGATATGGTTAACATCAATAGGGCTTTTGATTCTTCTATGACAATTATCACCGTCTCAAACTTTTTTGGTAAATTGACCAACATTTTCTCCACTATTCAGTTGATCTGTGCTATTATGTGCTTTTAGTTGATGTTGATTCATAAGCTCCATTACTCATGAAGAATAATTTTTTATGGTTTCTTCGTGTTATATACATTTTTAAATATTCAAACTCACATCGTAATGATTGAAGCTTGACTATTCTTATCTTTTTTATTCCTTCAAATTCATTCTTCAAGATTTCTAATGCTTCTTTGGCTGAAGTGACATTCATTATACATGGAAATATTGTACCTGAGGTGGCAAGATGAATTTTGGCTAATGTTTCTGCATCTTTTTTTGGCCAATCTATGGTCACTGAAGTTAATATATTAGTATCACCCTCAACTTCTGGTATACCATTTTCTTCTTGACATCCTATTTTCTTGAACTTGAAGATAACTAATAAGTTTTGATATGGTTAACATCAATAGGGCTTTTGATTCTTCTATGACAATTATCACCGTCTCAAACTTTTTTGGTAAATTGACCAACATTTTCTCCACTATTCAGTTGATCTGTGCTATTATGTGCTTTTAGTTGATGTTGATTCATAAGCTCCATTACTCATGAAGAATAATTTTTTATGGTTTCTTCGTGTTATATGCATTTTCAAATATTCAAACTCACATCGTAATGATTGAAGCTTGACTATTCTTATCTTTTTTATTCCTTCAAATTCATTCTTCGAAATTTCTAATGCTTCTTTGGCTGAAGTGACATTCATTATACATGGAAATATTGTACCTGAGGTGGCAAGATGAATTTTGGCTAATGTTTCTGCATCTTTTTTTGGCCAATCTATGGTCACTGAAGTTAATATATTAGTATCACCCTCAACTTCTGGTATACCATTTTCTACTACTTCCCATAAGCCAGATGAACATAAGACAAGCTTCATGTTAATACTCCAACATCCATAGTTTTCTTCATTGAAAAGAGGAACGACTTGTTGCTAGGTTGTGCTTGCGAAAGCCATAAATTATATTTTATAAAAAATTTACTGTAACCTTCTGGATCATTGAGACTCTAATACCACTTGTTGATAATATTGGAGTTAATTGTGTAAATAGTAATAAAAGTAAGAAAAGAAAAGGAGAAGAATGAAATGTGTTTTATGTAATACGAATTTTTATATATTTAGTAAATTACAAACAAAGCTATTTATACATGTAAAGAATAAATTACAACCATACACAATTTATACGTTCATAAATAATTTATATTTTGTGTCATTCAAATTTTAGATAAGTTAATAATAGAAATTGTGCAAGAGTGGATGACGAATTTCTTTATTTTCTAACAAGCGGAAATAAATTGACCTCATCTATTAGTATGACATCACTTGATATAATTGCCAGTATGATTTTCTAAGAAGGCCTTCAATTTTATAAAAGTGATTAAAACTTCATATTTAGATATGAGAAAATAAACTCAATTAATATGGTTGTAATCATTAATTAGGAATAAAAACACTAACACCCACCAAATGATTCGATATTAATGGATCTACATAAATCAGCATGCATCAATTCAATGCAACTACCAGCTCTCTATGATTTTCCTACTAGAAAATGTTTGTTGCTTTGTTTTCCCAAAACGCAAGCTTGTTGGAGTTCAACCTTGTTGGAGTTTTTCTAGGTGAAGAAAGCTTTATTTCAATTAACTCCATAAAATTAACAGTTTAATGTGTCCTTAAATAGGTTTATACATAAACTAATATCCTAAAAATAAGCTACCACTATCTAAAAAATAAACATGAACCAATCCTACACGATAAATTTCCTCTAACTAAAAGATAAACATGGATCAAAGTTAATTAAAAGAGAAGCTTATTGGGTTTTAAATTTATCATGTGGGCTTATATGTATAAATTACTGAGTATTAAAAAGTTATCAAATTAATTGAGCCCGATCAAAAAGTGATATGATACAGTTAAAGGTATATTGAGCCTTAATGCATCAAATTAAAGTATAAGCTTTATTTTAGGTGTTGAGATCAAATTTGTAATTCTTAATTTTGTGATGGATCAAATTAGAAATATAGAAAATTTACAGGCAATTTGCCCATAAATAGGCGATTATGGTCTTTAAACTATACGTATGATTTTTTCTATTCTGATATCTCATCAGCAGAAATAGAGTGTGTGAGAACTCAAAAAATTACACGCGAATTTAGAAGATCTATCGCAGGACATGCAAATTTTTTTCACTATGGATTCAGGTAAACTTCCGTTGCAGAACTAATCTTTTAGATTTGGTATGAGTTTGGTTATTTAGATTTCATATCTAGTTTTGAAATCCCTATAAGTGGTATCAGAACCACCTCATATTAGATCTTTGATATTAAAATAATTTTTAGATTTTTTATGGTAAAATTTTGGATTAAGTATACATATTTTTTGCGGTCAATTTTCGGATTCGGATATATATAGATTTTTTCTTTTAATTATGGATTAAAGAACCAAAATTTTTCGGGATCTGTTTTTCTTTGCTTTTTGGAATTTTTAGATCTATTTTTTTGAATTACTTTTTAAAATTTTCAGATTTGTTTTCTCAGATTAATTTTCATATTTTTCATATATGTTTTTCGAAAATTAAAAATATATATGTATATATATAGTTTATAGACAAAGAAAAAATGAACAAAAGAGGGGATGGATTGGCCTCCCGGTCGCAGCTTAACAACTGCAACCACACCTGGTGCGGCGTGACCGTGAACCAGTTGCGACCTCCTAGTCGCAACATGCATAGAAGAAGCGGTGCCCATGGCCACCGAATGAAGGTAGAAGAAGAAGAAAAAGAAAAAAAAAACAAAATAAAAAGATGAAGAAAAATGAAGAAAGAAAACGAAAAAGGGAGGCCCGCGTATGCTTGGGCCTAAGGCCCAAACAGATTCTGGCTAGGCCCAACCTGGTAAGACTCAACCTGGTCTAATTCGAGCCGGTTTAGCTGATCAATTAATGGGTTGACCGATCAACGATTAACAACTGACTTTGACTACTCAATTTGTTGACCAAATAATTTTTTTAAAAAATTAATTAATAAAAAAATAAGAATATTTTATTTTTTATTATTTTTTTAAAAAATATTTTCTTTGTATAATTTTAAGAAGATTATAGATATTTTTCTTCATTTTACAGTAAAATTCAGTATAATTTTGAATTTAAATATCAGTATATGTGTATACATTTTGAAATGAATCAATTTACATAACATGTCACCAAAGTAATCTCTTTTGTGTTAAGTTATTTTATTTTAGAATGTAAACGGTTATATGAGTGTAATTTATATGAATACTAATCGACCCAAAGAAAGGTTAATGTTTAATATGATTGCATTCCTACATGTGGTAATAAATGTGTGACAGTTTTATATATATATGTATATATATATTTATATAGTTTGTAAACAAAGAAAAACATGAAGAAAAGGGGAGACAAATTAGCCTCCTGGTCACGGCTATATAGCCACAACCACGCCCACTGCGGCATGGCTGTGAAGCAGCCGCGACCTCCTATTTACAACATGCAGAAAAGAAGCAGTAGCCATGGCCACTGCATGAAGGTAGAAGAAGAAGACCAGAAAAAGAAGAAAGGGAGGCCCGCATACGCTTGGGCCTAAAGCCCAGAGGGATTCTAGTTGGGCCTAACCCAATTAGACTCGACCCTGTCAAGTTTGACCCGATTAAGCCAATCAGTCAACAAGTTGACTAGTCAACAATCAACCATTGACTTTGATTGGTTAACGATCAATCATTGACCAAATATTTTTTAAAAAAATTAATTAATTAAAAAAATAAAAATATTTTATTTATTTATTATTTTTAAAAGATATTTTCTTTGTATAATTTTAAGAACATTATAGATATTTTTCTTCATTTTACAGTAAAACTCAGTATAATTTTGAATTTAAATATTGGTGTATGTATATATATTTTAAAATTAATCAATTTATACAACATATCACCAAAGTGACATCTCTTGTACTAAGTTAATTTATTTTAGAATATAAATAGTTGTATAGGTGTAATTTATATAAATGTTAATCAGCCCAAAGGAAAGTTAATATTTAACGTAATTGCATTCCTACATGTGCTAATAAATGTGTGACAGTTATTTGGTTTTGTATGTGAACTATAAATTGGGTCAAATAAAGATTTAAAGGTATTAAATGAAGATTCATCGTTTGATGTGTTCTTAATGTCAGTATTTGATTGTTGTATCAAGATATCACTTACAAGTTAATATTTTATCCAAAGACAGAGTATTAATGAAGTGCTAGGTATCTTAAGATGATATTATCTTTATTTGAATTCATGATTATTGTTTCTAGTTTAAGTATTTATGTAATTAATAGTTGTTCTCTATTAAATTTCTGGTTCTACTGCAAATATCTCCGCGAGTGTTAATTCTATCACAATCTTAAATAACACAAACTCTAAGGCATGGAAAAAGAATGTTCTCGTTGTTCTAGGAGGTATGATTTGGACCTTACTTTACGGTTCGATCAACCCGATCCGCTTACTACTGAGAGTACCTCCGACAATAAGAGGGAGTTTGATAGGTGGAATCGTTCAAACAGTATAAATTTAATGATTGTGAAACATGTCATTTTACAAGTTTTTTGGGGCACTATGTCCGATGAGATAACTATAGCTAGGGGTTTCCTTAAGAACCTCGAGAAACGTTTTGCCAAGAATGAGAAGATTGAAACTAATACACTCTTGGTGAATCTTGTTTTCATGAGGTATAAAGGGAAATGAAACATAAGGGAGTACATTATGGAAATGTCTCATACTACTTTCAACTCAAAGCACCTAGACTGGACTTATCAGAAGAATTATTAGTGCACTTAGTTTTAATATATCTTCCACCATAGTTTATTCAGTTTAAGGTGAGCTACAACTGTCAGAAGGATTCTTGGTTCCTTAATGAGCTCATCTCTCACTGTGTTCAAGAAAACAAAATGCTAAAACATGAGTAGAAAGAGACTGCTCACTTAGCCACTATTTCTAAAGACAATAGGAACAAGAAAAGAAAGAATAATAAAGATGTTGCAGTTTATACACAACAAAAGAAACAACATAATAAACAAAATGAGGATGGTTGTTTCTTCTGTGGAGTTACAGGTCATAAGAAGAAACAGTGTAGCAACTATCACGCATGATGTGCAAAGAAATTTATACTTCTTAATTTTGTTTGTTCCGAGGTTAATTTAACTTCGGTACCTAGACACATATGGTTGATAGATTTTAGTGCAACAACTCACATTAGTGTGTCTATCCAGGGTTGTCTAAGTTATAGAAAGCCAAGTGAGGATGCTATATTCGTTTATGTTGGAACGACAAATCAATGGAAGTTGAGGCGATCAGGACATTTAGATTATTTTTAAGAACTGTTATTATTTGGATTTGAATGATACTTATGTTTGTCGTTTAGACGAAATTTGATTTCTATTTCCGTTTTGGACAAATTTAGTTATCGTTGTTCATTTGGAATGAAAACGAAAATAATCTCTTTCATGATTCAAAATTGGTTAGTATTGGTTCTTTATCAAGTTATGATAATCTATATTTCTGGATATAATTACTCTTATAATGAATCCTTGTATGTGTGTACACGAGGTGTAAAACATAAATTAACTAGTGAAAATTCCACCTTATTATGGCATAGACGATTAGATCATATCTCTGAAAGGAAAATTGAGAAATTTGTGTCAAATGAAATTCTTGATACCCTTGATTTTACATATTTTGACATGTGTTATTTACATTAAGGGGAAACATAAAAATATTAGGAGATTGGGTGCCAACAAGATTATGGATGTATTAAAATTTATACATACAGATATTTATGGACCATTTCCCTACAACTTCTTAGATTGGTAAAAAATACTTTATAACTTTCATAGATGATTAATCTAGATATGATTACATTTATCTCATTTATGAAAAATTACAGTATGTGTTCAGAAATTTTAAAGCTGCAATTGAGAACTAACTCAACAAAAAGATTAAAGCTGTTTGATCTGACCGTGGTGATGAATACTATGGTAGATATGACAGATCATGTGAATAATGTCTAGGACTGTTTACTAAATTCATAGATAAATGCGATATCGTCTCATAGTACACTATTCCGGGTTCACTTAACATGAATGGTGTTGCTCAAAGGCAAAATAGAATGCTCAAATTTATGAGAGTATGATAGTCATTCTACCTTACTTAAATCTCTTTGGGGAGAAGTATTAAATACCGCAACATATGTACTTAACATATTTCCAATTAAAACAATTGTAAAGACTCCTTATGAGTTTTGGACGGATAATAATCCTAGTATAAAGCATTTATACATTTGGGATGTCTAACTGATATAAGACCTTATAGACCAAATGAAAAGAAACTAGAATTAAGAACTGTTAGTTGTTATTTTGTTGGATATTCTGAAAGATCTGGGGGTTATAAGTTTTGTGATTCCACGACTAAGTCAATTTTTGAGACAAGAAATGCTCAGATCTTTGAGGATGTTGAGTTTGAAGGGGGAGAGAGAATTTGGAACCTTGTCTTTGAAGGAAAAACACATTAATATTCTATTAACTGCTATTATGAATGATTAGGATCAGACTCTTATACCTAACATTGCTAAGGAAGCAATTCTAGACTTATACAATGTCATTTACCTCCTATTCAAGCTCAAGAAGTTGTTCAAGAAGAACAAATTATACAATTTCAAGAATTAATGCCATTAAGAAGATCCACCAGATAGATGAGAAGTTTAATTTCATATGATTATATTATATTTCTCCAAGAGCATGAGGATGACATTGGAATAATGAAGATAATTTAATCAACTTCTGTCAAACCATGGAAAGTTCTAACTCTCAAAAGTGGATTAATGTCATGAATTAAGAGATTAAGTCCATGGAGGACAATGACATATGGGAACTTGTCCCAATGCTTGAAAGTGCAAAACCCATTAGTTACAAATAAATATTTAATATCAAGAGGGATTCGAAAGGTGATTTCGATAGGTACAAGGCTCTTGTTATCGCTAAGGGCTTCACATATAATGAAAAATTGATTATAAAGAGATATTCTCTTTAGTTTCATCAAAAACTCTTTCAGCACTATAATAGTTTTAGTGGCATATTTTAATCTTGAGTTACATCATCATATGGATGTTATGACAGTGTTTTTCAATGGTGACATTAGTGTGACAATTTTTATTATACAATCAGAAAACTTTATATCGGACAATACAATGGTTTACAAATTAAAAAAAATCTATATATGGACTCAAACAGGTTTTTCATCAATTATATTACAAATTCCATCAAGTTATCATCTCATTCGGTTTTGAGATTAATAGAGTGGATAATTGTATATACCATAAATTCAGTGGGAGTAAATATATTTTTTTTAGTTTTATATGTCAACGACGTACTACTTGCCAACAATGACATAGGTTTATTGTACAAAACCAAAAGATTTCTGATAAAACAAATTGAATGCAAGATCTTTGGGACACATTTTTTGTATTAGGAATTCAGATACATCGAGATCGCTCTCGAAATATTCTTGTATTGTCACAAAAAAAGTTATTTCGAAAAAGTTCTTAAGAAATTTGGCATGTAGGACTGTAAATAAGGTGACACCCCTATGTTTAAGGGAGTTAAGTTTACTCTAAATTAATGCCTCAAAAATAACTATAAGACTAAAGAAATGCAAAATATTCTTTATGCTTCAGCTGTAAGAAGTCTTATATATGCTCAAGTTTGTACATGTCGGATATTGCATACATTGTTGGACGCTAGGGATATATATTTGAGCAATCTAGGTATGGATCATTTAAAAGCAACAAAATGTGTCATGTGATATCTACAGAGAACGAAGGACTATAAGCTCATATACAGGAGATCAGATCAACTAGAGATTATTGATTATTTTGATTATGATTTAATCGAATGCCAAGAAAATAGGAGATCCACGTCAGACTATATCTTCTTGTTTGTTGGGGGAGTCGTTTCCTTGAAGAGTGTTAAGTAGACACTCATAGCCTTTTCAACCGCGGTAATAGAGTTTATAGCGTGTTATGAAGTGTCCAATCATGGAATATAGCTGTGAAATTTTATCACTAGATTGCGTATTGTAAATAACATTGAAAGACCATGAAAGTTATTTTGTGATAGTAAATCTGTAGTTATGTATTCTAGTAACAACACGAATTCGATGAAGTCGAACCATATAAAAATCAAGTTCCTAGTTGTTAAGGAAAAAAAATCAAAGTAATCAAATATCGATAGAGCACATCAGGACAAACTTCATGTTTGTGGATCCGCTTTCTAAGAGATTACCGCTTAAGGTCTTTCATGAGCACATTGCCCATATGGGTGTTGTATTTTCTGAGGATATATAGTTTCAGTGGGAGTTTTATACCTTATTTACTCTTCTAAATAAGACATATCTTTTAGTAAAGTTTGGAAAAGGTTTATATATATTTATTATCATGTTTCAATGATAAAGAATTCAATTTATTTTGTCTTTAAACTTGTTTACAGTTAATCTCATTAAGGTTTAAGTTAGGACCAGTTGGAAATAGGTATGTTCATATCACATTGCATGTAATTTTCATGTTACATATCCATGCTTGATCCATGTCATTTGGTTATATTGATATATGTAACCATTGATGGGTTTAGTTATGACAGATGTAATGAATACCGCTTTGATCCTATGTTGACATGATTGATGGACGAGATTGTTTATGGATGCATTCAGGTAATGATAACAAAATTAAGAGTACTCATAAAGTTATTTAATGCATAATTATAAGGTAACATATATAACTTAAGTGAGAGATTGTTGGATTTTAAATTTACCATGTAGACTTATATGTGTAAATTACTGTATATTAAAAGGCTATCAAATTAATTGGATTTGGTTAAAAATTGATATGATACAGTTAAAGGTATATTGGATCTTAATAAATCAAATTAAATTTTGAGTTTTATTTTTTATGTGTAGAAATAAAATCTATTATTCCTAATTTTGTGATCTGTCAAATTAAGAATGTAAAAAATTTACAAACAGATTTACCTATAAATAAGCAATTATGGTCCCCAAATTACATGTAGAGTTTTTCTATTATGATCTCTCATCACCAGAAATAAAGAGAGTATGAGAACTCAAAAAGTTACAACTAATTTGGAAGATTTACTGCAGAATGTACATATTTTTTTCACTATAAATTTAGGTACACTTTCGTTACAGATGTAGTCTCTTTAATTTGATATGAGTTTGATTATTTAGATTTCATATCTAGTTTTGAAATTCCAACAAAGTTTATTTGAATTCAAACTAAAAAATAGAAAAAATTATAATTTCTACATTAGTCTTCAATACTCTTTCTTAATATAAAAATTATAAGCACCAAAATTATCTTATTGAAACACCTCTTTCTAATATGTCTTGTTTAATCTTCATATTTTAAAGTATTTTTATTTGATTGTTGATGCATTTCTCACCAATATCCAATTATTGATGCATTTCTCATCAAAATCCAATTATTAATGCGCTTTTCAACAATCTCTAATTGTTGATACATTTCTCAACAATCTCCAATTATTGATGTATTTCTCAGTAATCTTCAATTATTAATGCACTTCTCATCAAAATCTGCTATTAATCTCTCGAAGAACTTCTCTCTAATTTTCAAAAAAGAGATTTTGCTTCTTGATCATAATTTGTTTGCTTGTTCTTAAACCTGCAGTTCTTTTATATATTCTCAAATCTTTTATAATTAAAATATTGTGGTTTACCTTTATGTTAACAATTTTTTTCATTATACTTGTCTTCTTTTCATACTCTGTATAGTGGAAATTTTCATTTTTTTTATGTTTCAGCGAAGAAGGCTCCCTTTATTGCTTTTTTTTTTTTAATCTTTTTATATTTTTTTCTTATAGTCACATGATTAAGAAAGACTCTAATACCATTTGTTTAAGTTTTCCTATGTGAAGAAAACTTGAATTTTAATTAACTCCATAAAATTAATAACTTCATGTATTTTTTAATAGATTTACACATAAACTAATATCTTAAAAATAAACTACCACTATTTAAAAGATAAACACGAACTAAATCTCCTAAAAAATAAAATTTTTCTAATTAAAAGATAAAGATTGATCAAATTTAATTAAAAGATAAAACCTATTTAAATTCAAACTAACAAATAAAATAAACTATAATTTATACATTAATCTTCAACAACTCTTAAGTAACCAATTAACTATATTTTTTTAACTTAAAATCTTCAATCCATTCTCATTCATATGTCCATAAGACAAATATTATAATCTAAATTCACCAATTTTTCTAATAACAAAGGCAAAATTATTAACTTGAGAAGCTTTAAGTGGAAATATTTTTTTTATGCCACTTGAACATTAATTATGACATTTTTACCTTCAACACTACATGAGTCTTTATCAAACAAAATTTTGTATCCATTATTCATCAATTGCCCAACATTTAGTAAATTATAAGCCAAACTAGGAACAAATTTTGCACATAAGTTAAAAGCTTAGTGTTACTATGGTTTCTTTTGATAACAATTATACATTTTCCTTTAACCTTAATCAACTTGTCATCACCTAATTAAACTATTGATTTTCCTGCCTCATCAAGTTCTCTAAATAATGACTTTGAATTTGACATATGATTTGAACACCCATTATACAGAAACTAAATAGTATCAACAACATTTTTATCAAAAGAGTGAGCATAAACAACATTCTTTCTTTTTCTTCTGCAACATTGGCATGCTTTCATTCATCTCTTTGCTTGGTCCAACAATGAGCCTCCTTGTGACCTAATTTCTCATAAAGAAACCAAACAGTACTTAATTTTATTCTGATTTTACTTGAACAATCTTTGTTTATCAACTCGTCCTCTTTGTCCTTGATTTCCATTGCAACCTTTTTTATGATAACCACTATGAGAACAACTTTTATTTGAGGCTTAATCATTTAATTTAGTGTGAGAGGAATCTTTTTTCACTTGAAAAATATTTTCTTCATTTTTTTTGGTAATGATCTATTCAACTTATCTTTATGAACTTGCAAAGAACTCATTAAATCATCAAAGGAATAAATAGATAAATCTTTAGACTCCTCTATTACAACAACCGCATGATCAAATTTAGGAGTTAAACTCCTTAATAATTTTTAAATCATAATCTTATCAGTAATTTTCTCACCATATGCCCTCACTTTGAGTGACAATTACAAAGG
Source organism: Carica papaya (assembly GCF_000150535.2). The sequence continues at coordinate 700,694 of NW_019014613.1, forward strand.
CCCTTGACAAAAATGTTTGAACATATTCAAATGTAGCTATTTGAAGCATTTTAAAGGTTTTATGAAGTATTTATAAGTTTAGTAGTAATTACATTTGATGACCCTTGAAATTATGTTTTGAGAGTTTGTCAAGCTTCCTTAGGCATAATTGTTATAAAAATTATGTTTTGAGAGTTTGTAATGGCTCTGATGCCACATATGGTGGTTGAAAATAAAGTAAAAAACTATAAAGATGACAAATTAAGATGAGAAATGAGCCAATTTTTCATTCACAATTTAAGTAAAACAATGAGCTTTTATATACGTTGTATAAATAATTATAAAGTTAAATACATAGAGTAAAATCTACTGCATATATAGATATTTTATTAGCCACTAACTACAAATTTATAGGAACTAACATTCAGAAAAATCTGCTGCATATGCAGATATAACATTAGTCACTAATAGCAAACTTGTAGGACTAACTTCGACTCATTCACTTAGCTGATTGATTTTGAATCATTCTCAATAATCCTCACATACCACTAGAACCTACAGAGCCACTTTGTTTCCAAACTCACCGTGGCCAAATCCATGCCCGTCTCTTTAAACCACCAGTGTTCCCATCTCCCTCAAAAAAATCAAGTCTATCTCTCGTGATAGTTGGTGCCATTGACACTTCTTAGACCAGGACTTCCCAACTATTCCATCAAATGTTGGCATCGAAATGCTTCGTAAAGCGTTGCATTTAAGGATACCAAGTCCATAGTAGAGGTACTCAACATCGAAAGCTTCAATGGTGTCCACATCACCCTATTTAGGGCTGGAGGCTCCATCAGAATGCAATTTAGCCCCATTGCGGTAGAGAAAGGCACCATCATCGTGGATAGCTCCGCGTTTTAGATGGTTGTTGGGGTGCTCCTTGTAATTTTGAAAGTGAACCCAGAAGTCACGGAGGGGATAGAGCTTGACACTCTCGAAACAAAGAAGATTGGAGAAACCGATAGTGGGTAAAGGGAAGAAGAGGGGAAAGAGTTTGTTGACTTGGTTGCTGATGCGTTGATGACATGCTTGTCAGCTCAGCGGTTCCCAAACAATGTTCGATGGTTCATTAAAGAGATAAAACTATAATACAAAGAAATTTTTTTAAAAAAATAATATATGAAAAATTTTAAATATTTTGTAAAGTACTTGAGCTCTTACCCTCTAAGATAAAGGAGGAAATAATTAATCACGGACCTAAGCTAAGTTGATTTTCTTGAAATGAATTTTTTCAAAAAAAGTTTTATTGGGCAGGTCTTTTCATGCTTTATTTTTCTAATTCTCGCACATAATCTAATTATTAAGTCGAGCTCCTGTTTATGCACGTAATTACACCTGAAGCAAGTAACTAAGTCAGAATATATATATATATATATATATACATATGAATAATATTTGAAGTGACTTACATTTACAGCTTAAAGTCCAGTGATGTTTTTATGCGAGACTAATTCAACTCGACGTGCAATGTTGGTGAGTAACTTTTTCTATGTGCTGCGGTCCCTTCAACATTCAAAGCTCGAACCAGCTGATAGAAGAAAAATTAATTGGTCACTGCATTTTTCCATAAAATATATTTGAAGCTAAGATGAAGTTATATTACAAAGCTATGGTCTACAAATGAATTATACACGTATAAATCAATATTGTGTTAAATTTTTATCGAATAATTATTTTAGTTAATGTAATTTTTCTATAAATAATAAGTACAAATATAATGTTATGTACCATTTTATACAAAATAATATATCGTGTTTAATTACAAAACTCAAGAATTAATTCCACACGGCTTTGAATCTAATGCCTAGTGAAGAAATCGCTATTTTCCTCCCCTGCATACTCTATTTTATTTTACTTTATTTTTTATTTTTTCCTGCATATCGTCATATTCAAAGAGTTTGAACGAGAATAATCCTTAAAATAATTATTGAATTATTTAGGGGCAGTTGCTTTTAGCAAAATCATTAATAATAAAATTATATTTATTTATTTATTTTTATATATAAATAAACTATCTCAAGTTTTAATTAATTATAAATACATCCAATAAAAAAAAAATTAACTGACTCATATTATCCTATTTGTATTAAAAAATATATATAATAAACTCATTAAAAATAAACATAGTTTAATCATCACAGTCTAAATAATAAAATATTAAGTTAAATATTTAATCTCACTAAACTAAACAAGTTAGAGTCACTGTAATTCTATAGAAAACCTATAAATTGACAAACCCTGCATTTCCTAATGATATTCAAACTTGTGATATTATTAATAAAATATAATCAATCTTAGCTATATTATAATATCTCCATATTAATAATACTCTCAGAATTTTTCAAATGTGTCATTTTCAACAGCTCCCAACACTTGTTAATATGCCATTAGATACTGGCTAATTTAGAAGCGTTGACCCAGAATCACCAACCAAACCTTCATAATTTTATCTAAACATTAATGTATAATTTCTATCCAACAAGTTTCTAGCTCTTACTGGATACTCAAGAAAACATAAGTCCCAACCTGCTATTACTCCATATATATCAGTCTATTTTCTTTCTTCTTCCTCTAGCTAGATATAGCTTGCTATATCACACCCAAAAAAAATGACAACCCCGCAACTCATCTTCTCCTTCACCATTCTATTCCTGCATCTCATTTTTCCCTTTCCTCTCACCGACGCCAATTGCCCTGTCGCACCATCTTGCGGACCCGGCACACCAACCGTCCGGTTCCCTTTCCGGCTAAGAGATACACAATCAACGCGGTGCGGTTACCCTGGCTTTGACCTCATATGCAATAACCAGACACAAACCTTAACCCTTAATATCCCAAATGCAGGAAACTTCACGGTCAACGACATTGACTACGAATTACAGGCTGTGCATGTCGGCGACCCCGGACTCTGCCTCGCTCAACGCTTTCTCCAAACTTTCAATCTCTCCGCTTCGCCTTTCTCTCCCGTCTTTACGGTGAACTTCGGGTTTTTCAACTGCTCTGAAAATATTCCTCTGTTTTCCGGCACGTTTCAAGCGATGTGTCTAAGCCGTGACAACTTCACGGTCCTGATGACACCGACGGGCTTTTCGTCTTACGCGACGCTGTCTTCGTTATGTCAGTTGATCGGGAATCGCTCCGTCCCTGGTCCGTGGACTTCTTGGCCGGGTATGGGTGGAAGTGTCCAGTTGATTTGGAACCAACCCGATTGCCGATCGTGTGAAGAAAGTGGAGGGGCTTGCGGGTTCATGAGCAGCTCGGGTCTTGAAATCGGATGCACCAATCTTCCAAGCAATGGTAAAAAGTTATCAGTCTACTAGCTTGTTCTTAATTTCATTTCATGCATGTTATGGAATTTAAACCAACACATTAGTTTCAACCAGTTTGGAAGGAACTTGAACAGTCATTACTTGGTAAAACCAGAAGGGGCATGGGATTTAAGGTTTGGTCAAATCCAGTGGCTCCACTTCCAATTTTTTGGATTGTGGGTAGTTTTCAGTTTAAGAAATGATGCCACGTGGCATGTTTCTGAAAGTAGGTCCTACAAGAATATTTTAATAAAAAAGACTTTCTAAGTTTATATTTTATAATATTAATTTGTGATAGGTTGTAAGTTGGACTGAGTCAGTTGTTTGGTTGGTGTTGGCCTTTGGCGTAAAGTAAGACCCCTTTTATATACATCTATATATATATATATATATATGCAAGATTAAGAGATGGTTTTAGATTTTCTTCAGTATCAAATGCATTTATTTATCAATTAATTGATATATTATATTAATTATAACATAATTAAAATACTTTTTAGATGAATATATGTACAAAAATATAATTAATTCGAATTAAACGTATTAATTATTCAATTGTTTAAGATTAATTAATTAAACCTACGTCTTCTTATAAAAACTAACTATTGAAGATATTTACATATAAGCTTTCAACAAATAATGCCAAACAACCTTAATTATTTTAAATATTGTATGTATTTCATATACAATTAATTCGAGAGCAATTATTATCAGATAACAACTAGTGTCTTAAATAAATAAAGTTACATTATAAAATTCTCTTAATTTTAATTTTTTAAATTTATATGTATTTCATTACTAACATTTAGTCAATATTCATGAAGGTCCTCCAAGGAGTATCAAGTATGGACTAATCATAGGCGTTGGTATACCTGGAGTTTTATGTTTGATCGGTTTAGGATGTTACTTCGGGAGCAAGGTGAAGATGTATGATCAACGACGAAACACGATTACTGAGTTGCCCAACACCATAGTCTCTCAACGTGATGTTGTCATTTGTGGCCTTAATAAATTTACCATTGACTCATACCCAAAAACTCTGTTAGGTGAAAGTAAGAGATTACCTGAGCCTAATCAAAACCTTTGTTCAATTTGTCTTTCCGAATACCAACCTAAAGAAATACTCAAAACTATACCCGAATGTAACCATTACTTTCACATTGATTGCATAGATGAGTGGCTTAGGGTCAAAGGAACATGTCCCTTGTGTCGTAATTCCCCACAACAAAATTTCAATGAACTTTCCCCCTCTACCTTATCATCTTCCTCTTCAACCTCTTTTTCGGCCTCATCTTAATAAATTTTCACCATTATACATATTGTTTGTGTATATATTTTGCTTGTTTGTGTGATGAAAGATTAAATTTCTCTTTTCCTAGTTGAGATTCTCTACAAATTAATTTCTTCTTCAGTCTACATTAATTCATGATAGATACAGTTTTTGTAATATTAATTTTAAGTAGGATGCAATAAAAAATTTATTTTCATATGTATTTATGTAATTATATTTGAACTAATAACTTAACTAGCAAGCATGACATTCCCATATACATTCATTACATATATGTACGTACAAATTTAGCATCCTTGTTATCATCTTCAAAATGTTTTACAGAAACTATATCTAAATTGGTTTCTCATGTCACTAACTTTATTTTGAAGTTATTATACTCAGAGATAATTAACACTTTTGTCTAGAAGTTGGAATAAATTACTAATAATAATTTTTCTGGCCTAAAAAATGAATAGTTTGCTAATTTGCACCTCAATTAATTAAAATCCTTCATGTTTAATAAGTGAGCTATGAGTCAAACTTAGTAGCTTCTTTATACTTGTTCTTGATTTACTTGTCGATGTTTGTCGAAACAAGGGCCACCTTTAAAAGTTTAATCAATAGGTTTATGCATCTTAACTTGTTCAACTCGTTTATTTAGGCAAAAAAAAATCTAAATTGGTTATTGCTATCCTGGTTTAGATATCTTCTATTAACTCATATGCTCAAACCATTCTTAACCTCTTTTACTCGGGAGACTTTGTTGTAAAAGATATTAATTATGTGAACCAAGTCCCCAAAATCAACGATCATAATGGTTGCATCACAGTATACTTCCCCAACTTCAACCTCTTTATCTCTTAGTCCTATCCATTAACATCACTAAACCTCACATTCCTCAAGTGCTCTTCAACCAATGTTTTATTCGAGCTGTTTGTGCAGTCAAGCAAGGTGATTTGCCATAGCGGTGATAATTACACCATTATGGCATTTTGAAGTTTTAATTATGATCATCCATGCGAGGTGACTGCAAACATGTCGTGTGATAAGATCTTGATTGTTACTCCTCCAATTTTGTGGTACTTTGGATTGGATCTCGGTGTTTGTGTTAAAGTTAATATGGCTTGGATCTTCTTGTAGAGTATGTGAGATCAAGGAGGGAGTTGTCACTTCATCAGCTGCACTCACCTCAGTTACTTACTCCTTTTCTAATAGACATGTTATGCATTTAATGATTGTATATATATATATATATATATATATGCCAAGTATTAAATTGGTCTATATATTATTTATGAATATTCATATTATTCTATATACTAATTTTTTACTCTTTTTATATATCTATTTTTAAAAATCATCTATATTATCTGTCTTTAAAATATCATTATATGTTAGTGAATTTGGTACATGGTATACATTTATGCTTCTAGTTAAGGTAGATACCACGTGAAATCTGACGTGTAAAAAATTATCTTACTTTTTAATTTCTATTAATATAACAAAAAATTTAAAAATAAAAAATAAAACTTCCTACTTGTACATAGAAGAAAAATAATTTTTTTAACTTTTATTAAAAATATAAAAAAAAATCAATATTTTTACGCATCAAATGACACGTGAAATTTACCAAATATGAATAATCACTTGTCCAATCTGTTGTCACATGATAAATCTATCAAAAGTATTAGTAGCATCTAGTAAAGATGGACTAGTGTAGATAATTTTTTTATAATAGAGGAACCAAAAGCACAAAAATTAATAAAAGAACCAATTCAAATATTTAAAAATAGTAAAAGAATTAGTTTAGTATTAAGTCTATATATAGTCTACTCAATAGATCTAGTTGTAATTTGAATATCTTTGTACTGCTAGGTCATTCAATGTTTGCAACACTGATCATGATGTTCATGCGAGTTTCGTTGTTTATTGTGTCGACGGTTATAGTTCATATTTGGTGCGAGGTTTGAGATAATGAAGATAAAGATGAGACTTCAGCGCTAATGATAGAAACGTAATTGCCACTAGATAATCGTCAAAAATCAACTGTTATTATCAAGGGTCTTGATAAATGAAGGATTATAACATATGGAAAAATGGTAGTTGGAAAGGATAAGAATAAACATAAAATTTTGAGAGCAATTGCCCAATATGCCTATGTGATTATAGCCAAGGAAA
>NW_019014613.1:712540-723503 GCF_000150535.2 Carica papaya
AAGCATTCTGAGTTTTAGGGGTGACTTCTGAGCAGAAAGTGATCCTGGCTACATATCTACTTGTAGGTGAAGCTGATCGTTGGTGGAAATTCATACATACTACTTCACCAGTTCCCATCACCTGGGAAAATTTTATGGGGGCGTTCAATGCCGTTTCTTGCACGACTTCAACACTAGAAATAGTTGAAATTTATGCAGTTAATTCAGGGGAACCTGTCAGTAGTTGAGTATACTCGAAGATTCACTGAATTGACTCATTTTGCCAATCTGATGGTCAAGGTACTCTAACAACATCATTCCCCAGTGGAAGCTACCTAGGAGACTGAAGACTCGATACGACCTCGATTTCCTCACCTGCTTTAAAGGCATATCAAATTTGGGGGACTAAACTAAGGCCGAATCACGCCATGTCAAAAAGGTAAAGCATTTTTTTAGTGGCTGTTGAGCGGTGGGGAAGCGATGGTTGGGTGTCAGGTTGGCTGCACGAGCTTGACCTGGCCACCTACCCGCTCGGGAACCATAGAGTTTCCTAAGGAGGAGGAATCTGACCCACCCAAGGAAGTCGAAAGGTCTTCCTTGGGAATGAAGACCAGATTCACTCTTTTGGGATTTCGATTCAACATTCAGGAAGCTGAAAAATCTTCCTCGAGTACAAATTCTGATATTTTTACGTATCTCAGTGGGCTGTCATTGAAACCCGTAAATTCAATTAAATTAGTTTTTTTATTACTTAAATTATATTAATTAATTTGTGTCATGTGCACACAGGGGATTAGGACGTTTAGTCAGATCCGAGAAGACTGTTGCGTAGGAGTGTAAGTATTTCTGATTCTAAATTTGGATTCGAATTTTAAAATTTTCATGTATTTTATTAATTTATGTATATTTTAAATTTTGAATGGATACTGACTCAATTTTCGATGAAGAATAGAACCCGAACATATAACTAGTGAACTTAAGCTATTAGAAATTATGAGGAGATAAAATCAAAAAAAAAACCCAAAGAATGAGGAATACTTGGACTGTGATGAGAAATGAATTTAGAATTAAAAAAAATTCCTAATTAAGTAGAAAGTTGAAAAAGAAAAGAAAATAATAAAATAAAATAAAAATAGAAAGGAAAATGAATGATTATGGTTGTGAAACGATCAGTTAAATAAAATTTCAGAGTAAATAGAATGAGAGTAAATAAGAAATTAGAAATAAGAGAATGCAAGTGATTAGAGTATGGACCCTGAATGCCTTTTTTTGTTTAGTCTGAATCGAAAGGATTGTGTGTGTGGCTGAAGTTCAATGGGCATGGTGAACCTGCACATGGATAGAGTTTGAAACTTATTCCAGATGTGAACAGGTGTTTATGAGTGTGGGTTACCTAGCAAACGTACCTGTTGTGGCCTTTGTGAGATTATGTGTATATATTATCCATGCGATAGGGGAATCCATTTCGCCTCTCCTCGATGACGATATAAATTGTATCACACGATGAAACTTTAAAAATGGTCTTTCGAGTGTATATGTGATCTTTCGTGTGTATGTGATTATGTGGTCATATTTTGAGATTATGATTGACATTCGAGCGTATATATATATTCTTTCGAGAGTATGTGGATATACATTTGAGGATTATATATGATATTCGAGAGAATTTAGAAATTCGATCAAAAACATGTGAAATGGTGAAAATAATAAATGAATTTTGCATTAAAACATCACTATTGTATTTGTCTCATATTGTGTATTTTGCATTAAATCTTATATGGAGTGAGAGAATGAAAATACTTATTAAGTTAGTTAAACTAATCAAATTTCACCCTGATATTTTTTAGAAGAGAAAGAAGAGTCAGAACCACTGTTAGATGAGTATGACAAGCTTGTAAAAGGATTCCTGTTTATGTATATTTTATGCATATTTGAGAAATTTTTATTTTGTTTTGTTAAACTCTAGATTTTGACCTCATATTCTGTATATATAATTACTGTATATATCACATGGGATGTTAGGTTATATGATAAATTTTGATTTATATATATGTATATTTTGTGGGTCCATTGCATGAACATGACATGAGTAAGAATTGCGCCTCATATCAAGTGTGGGGGTGTTACAGCTTGTTCTCTAACACCATGATTTGATTATGTTATTGTTTTTCCCTTCTGACTATCTAGTGAAGTAGACTCATTAAATGTCACTTCTCTCTTGATAATCAAATTTGAAGACTTCTGATCACTATACCACAATCTGTAGCATTTCATTCTATATACATACTCTAGAAATATGCGCTATCGACTCAAGCTTACCATCCCTAACATGAGCATAAGCAAGACAATCAAACACCATCAATTAAGAGTAATAAGTAGGTGACCCAGACCATATCTCAAAAGGAGTTTTAATTAATAGTTGTGGATGGAGATCTATTACTAAGAAACTAGCAGTGTTCACAGTCAAAACCTAAAATTCATGTCCCAAACCTGAATGAGACAATATATTTTGTGCCCTGTCACAAATTGTCTTATTCATGCATTCTGCAATACCATTCTGTTATGGTTTTCCAACACAAATGCAGTGTCTCACTATTCCTTCTGTACTGCAAAAATCATCAAACACACAATTGCAAAATTCCAACCCATTGGTAGTCCTAAGACACTTGATCCTCCTCTCTATCTGCTTCTCAATCATGGTCTTCCATATGATAAATGTTGAAAATGACTCTTCCTTGGATTTCAGAAAATACACCCATATATTCCTAAAGTAATCATTTATCAATGTCATGAAATACATGACATCATTCTTGGAGGGAACTCTGTATGGACCCCATAAGTCAGAATGAACATAATCCAACTTATCTTCGATTTTGTGCACTATTTTTTTGTTAAACTTCACTTTAGTTTGATTACAAAATGCACAATGTTTAAAGAAATTCATGGTTCTTTCTTTATACCCATTCAACAAACTCTGTCTGCTTAAAACAAATAAGCCCTTGTCACTCATATGACCCAAACACAGATGCTACAACTGATTCTAATTACTACTCCCTTAAGCTACAGTAGCTTCCCCTAAAATTACATTTTCCTAAATAACATACAATGTAGATTCCAAACTGTCTTTTATGAGTATTTCAGAATCTTTACACACTTTAAGAATATCATTCTCCGCATGATATTTATAAACCTAAGTTGCTAATGTAGAAAGAGAAATCATATTCCTCTTCATCTAAGGAACATGTCAACACTCAATAATTCTAATGACACCATCAAAGATTCTTAATCTGATATTATAAATCTCAACTACAGATAGCGAACTGTCATATCTCATATACACAGTATCATTCATCTACTTGTAAGTAGCAAACCAATGGCTATGTGGACACGTGGAATGTAGTACCAGAATAAAAAATCCAGAAATTTTTTTATGATCCGAATTTACATATAGAACTACTCCAACATTGTTATCATTGTCATCACAATTATCACTATCAACTATATTAGCAAAACTCTCTTGCTCTTTTCCTCTCTTCAACATAGGATAGTCTCTCCTAAAGAGATCATTCTCCTCATACTCAAAATAATTTCCTTTTTACCTCTAGATTTTGATCTACCCCTTCAATGTGTTCTTCCCCTACTTACAAACCATTCATTTATGTTCTATACTCTATAAAGTTCTTTTGCAATTTATTTTATTTTAGTACATTACTAATATCATCTAGTAAAATATTATTTTTTTATACAGTAAAGAATCAACAAAAGTCTCATAAGAGAATGGTAATGAACATAGAACAATCAATGTCTGATTCTCATTTTCAATCTTAATATCTATGTTATACAGGTTCATAACTAAATAATTAAACTCATCAAGATGTTGTTTAATGGGTGTACATTCAGTCATTCTCAAATTGTACAGTCTTTTCTTCAGATAAAGGCAGTTTATCAGCAATTTTATAGAGTACAACTCTTCCAATTTTTCCACATAGTTGAATCCAAAATCTCTTCAACAATTTCCTACAAAACATTGTCATTCACACTCCTACCCTCAGGATATCTTTCTTCAATTACTCCACATAAACCTTATAGAACTAGAGATGATCTCATTCTAATATTTCATATACTGAGACTCGTACCACCATTAAACTTCTCTATCTTATACTTTATGTATGTCATCTTGAATTTTTAGACTGTGCACCAAAAACGAAACAGAGAGAAATAACACTGTTAGAAAACAAAAAACCACTTATAGGGAGTCATCAATACACAGAAAACCACCACACGCAACCATTAGAGCATCGCATGCACCTCCAAATGCCGCCATGGACCACCATGCGTTGTCACATGCTCGTCCATGCACTGTCTCACATACGACCCCCAAAGGTATCACGCACTGCCGCTAGCTACTACTCACCACCACTGAAAACCACCAAAAACATAGAAAATGTCAGCGATTCCAAATTCAGAACAAATCTGTTGAGAAATTACCAAAAACATGCACGAAAACTCTTTCGTGCAAAGCTGAACATTGCGGCTTCTTTTTCTTCGATGCGCTTTCGTCTTTTTTCCTCTCTAGCTCTTCTTGTTTCAAGCACAGACGAAGTTGGACGTTGCATATCTGCCTTCAGTTTCTTTTCTTTGGCCCTTTTTTTGAGTAAATTGGGACAATCGCAGTTGATCTTCAAAAAGTTGCGCCATTGATCGACACGCAGGATTCAAAAAGTCGTGCCACCGATCAACACGCAGGGTTGTTCACCGCATGAATTTGTCCAGACAAGTCAGTCATACGTTCTGCCTTGCTGACCAGTCAACATTTGCGCGTGGATCCGCCACCCGCCACCGCTGCCTTTGTTTCTTCAAGTGGTGGTCGAGGATGTGCTGCAGGTCTGACTGTGACCTTTTAGCTTCTTTTGTTTTCTGCTTTCTCTCGCTAACCTGATCTCACTTTCTCTCTCTAAACTAACTCAAACTTGAGGTCTTATATCACTTGTTGGACAAAATTAATCCCTAAAACATATCAATCACACTAAAGTAAAAATAGAAAAAAAGAACACAATGTTTTTACATGATTCGACAGTGTGCTTACATCCACGGACAAAACTGGTAAGGAAGTATTCCACTATGTAATCTCATAGTACATCACAATAAGTTAGCAAACTTATTTATAAATAAACTAGTAGAGTTTTTCACAAATAAAAACTCTCTAAAATATACATCAAATATTCTTCATGATAAATACAAATAAAACCCACATAAATTATCCCGTAAAATATAGATAAATATTACCAAAATTCAAGATACATCAACAGTGCATAAATGTCACACATACTGAACTTTACAAGAAATCTTGAGAATATTTAATTTGAGAATGTTTTAGTAAGACTTTTAGTCAATTGATTATCATATCAAAGTTTACGTAACTCCATAATTTTTTTATATAACTTCTCCTTAATAAAAAATTTATCTACCTCAATATGCTTTGTTTGATCATTTTTTTATCAAGTTATGTGTAATATCACGTGCAACTTGATTATCACAATTTTAAAAATTTGTTGTCTCGATTAAACTCAAATCTTGCAAAAGTAATCTTCATCATGAGGCTTCACAAAATATGAGTTGCATGCCTTTGAGTTCAACTTATACACTTGAGCGAGCAATAACATTTTGTTTTTTGTTTTTCCATGCAATAAGAGTGGTCCTTCTAAATGTAAAGTAATCAAAAGTTGATTATTTATCATATATTCATCCAGCCTAATCGACATCAATATATGCATCTAAGCTTTGATTATTTGTACTTTTAGTAAATAATTTCCTTTTTAGGAGTAGACTTTAGATACCTCAAAATGTGAATAATTGTGCTCATATGTTGTTCTCTAGGATTATGTATAAATTGGCTGAAAATACTAAGTGCAAAAGCAAGATCTAGTCTTGTGTGAGCTAAGTACACCAACCTTCTTATAATCATTAATATCTCTATTTATCTAATAGTATTTGGTCCAACTTAACATATAACTTCAAATCTTTATTTGTTGGTGTATCTATTAGCTAACACACTATCATGTTGATCTCTTGTAATGAGTCTAATGCATATTTTTTCTTAAAAAAAATCATCTCCAATCCCAATAAAATATTTTAATGAACCAAGATCTTTCATTTTAAGTTCTTATACAAGTGCTCTTATAGTGTCTTTCTTCCTTGTGGATCAATTTTCTATAACTACTATGTCATCCACATATAAAAATAAATGTTTTGATATTATCCGAATGTTTTTTTAAAACAAAGAATGGTCAAAATTACACTAATGGTATCAAAAAATGACCATAGATTTTTTCAACATTCCAAACCACAAATTTTAGAGATTGCTTTAGGTCATACACTATTTTTCTTCAATTTATATATGACGCGATACCCACTGAATTCGCACCTAAACTAGAGGAGTGCAATAAGCGAGCAGGTACAAATGAGCTTTTAGGAAATGAAAAAAAGCAATTACGAGGTAACAAAACTTCAAACTACTCTGTTCCTGACCAAGTATCAAACAATAAGGTCGAATCAACCAAACAGAGTTTCCAGCCTAGGAAGAAACGACACCAGAAAGTGCCAGAAACCCGAAGGATAACAGGTCTTACTGCTAAGGATGGCTCGGCCCAAAAATCCCAGCCCAAGAAGAAAACCCGAATATAGTCAGGGTTTAGGTACCCATATGGTACATATATGTCGCAATACACGTACAGGATACTTGGCCCACACATCCACCAGTGTTCCAAGGCCCCATAGTGAAGCAGTCAAGGCAACTTTCTTGACGCAGAGACCTGGAGGCCCACACACGAGCAAGGAGGCCCACACGGCCCACGAACATGCCTGCGTGCCTGCATAGACCGCGTACACGAGCGCCCATGCACGCGACCTTTTAGGCCCGTGCAGAACTAACTACACACGCGCAAGCTCAAGGGACTGAATGTGCATATCCTGTACGAACGACCCAGCTGGCCCAAGCACACCAACCCCCGACTCTCGCGAGCCTTTTCCTGCACAGCCCGCACGGATTGGCTGACCTGGCCCATCAAGGTGACCCAAACCCAGCCTATCTTTCCTTTTTTGAACTATTTAATATTTTTTATTTATTTTCTTTTTAAAAAATTTAAAAGATTTTGGGACCCACTTTTTAATTACTCGTGTTTTAAAATTAAAAACCAACATGCCTAAATTAATTTTCACATGTTTTTTACATGGAAATCACATGAAATAAGCATTAAGTTATTTTAATTATTATTTTATTATAAATTCTATCCCTATGACCATTTAATTAATTTCTTTAGGACAGAATAATTACTTTATTATGTAATTATCCTAAATTTAGATAAAAAAAATTTTTAGGATATTATTTTATTAATTTATTTCAAGAATTTGTACTCATCTAGATTGTTCGAGAAAGGTTATAAATACGCCTTTGCTCATAGGTTGCAACACACCAATTACAATCAATTTGAGAAAAGTATTGAAAGCTTAGGTTTTCCTTCTTTTAGCATTTTTGCTAAATTAGCTTCTTCAAGTTCTTCAGGAAGTATGAGTCTTCAAAAGTCTTGTTGAGTCAAGCAGCGGGGATCAACTTATCGATAAGTCTGTGGCATTTTTCTTTTCTTTGTTTATTTTTCCTAGTGTTTGTTTTTGCATTCTTTTTAGAATTATAGATTCAATTAGAGGGAGGAGTTTATCTAGGCGATTATAGTTTTGATATTGCATAATGTTGAGTTATAGGAATTGATTTGATATTCCTCATACCCTCTCGCATCATCTGGTATCAGAGCTTAGGCTTCAAGAAACCCAAATCTATCTTTATTTGTTTTCAATATTTTGTTTATTAACAATTCAAATCAATTTTTGCTTTGTTCATATTGCATCCTACTTGAATTCATATCTATCTGTTTAATTCAAGTGGTTCGTATTTATTATTAAAAAAATCATATGTATCAAAATACAAAAATATCCAAATTACATCCCATAAGGCAATTGGCACATTGTTTGCATTTTGCATCACAAAAGTAGAATAATCACCTAATTAGTGATTGGAAATCTTTTGAGAAATTCAAGGAAAAGTACGTTACCTAACTGGTGTGAGCGAAAACTTTTGTTTTCATTCCGCACACTAACCACATTTAATTTTTGAATTGCATTTCTATAATTCTGTATCAATATTGAATGAAGAATTTTAACCGGTCATAAAGCATAACCGACAAATTATGGGTAGTATAAGTAGATACACCTACCGATTATATCCATCAGGGTTGATCGGATCTTTACGCATCAGTCTGAATTATCATTTTTTGGGATCTACATTTTTCTTTTCTTTATTTTGTGTTTGTTTCGTTACATAATTAAGCGACTAATTATTACTAGTTACTTAACATACAAAGAGCACACCATCCTTTTTTTTGTGTGCTTAATTCTAAGCTTCAGCAGAAATTAGAATCCTTTAGGGTTTCTTGTTGTGTCATAAAGACTAACGTGTAGACCCAATTCAAGTGGTTCCGATTTTGAATGCTCAAATCAACAAATGGAGCTGCCAATTGAGAGATTACGAGGTAAACACAAGCGAAGGTGAGGGAGAGATATTATTTTCACTAACTCTTGTCTTTACAGGAACTCCAAAATATCTCACTAAAGCACCAACAGCCGACTAACCATCCTAGAAGAAAGAGTCATGGACGTGTTCACTCAGATAAGTGTTTAATTGAAAAACATAGTCGCTCGTATGGATCGCCAGGATCGAGGCAAGCATCACAGTTGCGCCCAACGCCAAATAGTGCACGACAAGACAAGATCGTGTGGCGACAATATTGATGATAGACAGGGAGGGCATCGTGAAGAGGTGAACAGAGACCTCCATGACTTCAAGTTCCAGATACCAGCCTTTCAAGGGAAGAATGACCCCGAAGCCTACATCAAATTGGAACTAAAGGTCTATCGCATTTTCAGCTACCGCAACTATAATGAAGATAAAAAGCTCAAGTTTGCCACCCTTGAGTTTTTTTACTATGCCTCAGTATGGTGGGATCAATTAGCTCTTCTCCAGGAATGAGATGGAGACTTACTAATCACCACATGGCGAGAATTGAGATCCATCATGAGGAAGTGGTTTATGTCAGCTCACTTTGACAGAGACATGAATATAAAATTATAACTCCTGACCCAGGGTTCCAAGTCAGTAGAAGAGTACTATAAGGAAATAGAGATAACCATGATTAGGGCCCGAGTTGACGAATGGCCAAAAGCCACCATGGCACGATTTTTAGAGGGCCTCAACAAGGATATGACCAACATCCTTGAACTCCAAAACTCTATCGACCTGGATGAAATGGTGTACAAGGCCACCAAAATTGAAAAGCAACTGAAAGGTAGAGGACCAATCAGGGGTATATAGTAATGCTCCCCAAAAAAATCAAAGATGGACTTGAAGGGACAAAGGTAATAAAGTGGACGAGAGTAAAGGAAAATAACCCGCTAGCAATCCAATAATTAATCCTGAGGCACTAACCACCCGTCAGAGTACTGTTAAATGTTTCAAGTGCTTAGGAGTGGGGTATATTGCATCTCAATATCCTAATCAGCGTGTTATGATTATCCAAGATGATGGACATATCATTAGTGACCACGAAAGCTGTAACGAACAGAAAGATCTACTGCTAGTGGATGTAGAGAGTATAGCTCGAACAGTACAAGGAGATGTGTTTGTGGCTCAATGAGCACTAAACATACAGTTTAAGTCCGAAGGCAACAGTCAAAGAGAGTATTTTTCACTCCAGGTAGCTGGTCAACGGAAAGGTCTGTAGTGAGATAGTTGACAGAGGCAGTTGTGCTAACGTTGCCAGTACTTTGCTGGTGGATCAAGCAAGGTTGGCGTGCAAACAACAACCTACTCCCCACAAGTTACACCATTTGGATGACAGCAAAAAGATTGACGTCACCTAGTAGGTATGTGTCCCATTCTCTATTGGTGACTACACATATGAGATATTGTGCGATGTAGTTCCCATAAAAGCAGGATACCTGTTGCTAGGAAGGCCTTGGCATTATGACAAAGATGTTAGCCATGTTGGCTCAAGGAATCAGTACTCTATCCGCATGGGTAACTACACTCATATTTTAACACCTTTGTCAATAAGTGACACTTACGAGGATCAACTTAAAATTAAAAAATCATACGAGGAGTTCGCTAAGAGACAGGCGAAGAAGGACCACAATCTGAACCTGGATAAAAGTTGTTTCTTCATTCAAAAACAATCCGAGCACCTTTTCGGATGTCTAGTAAATCCTCTATCCTCATTGACCTTAGATGAAAAGTTTATAGCCACTGCAGATTCGAGGACAAATTCTCTCGAAGAAGGGAGAGATGATGTGATACCCGCTGAAGCCGCACCTAAACTAGAGAGTGCAAAAACGAGCTAGTACATATAAACTTTTAGGAACGAAAGAAGCAATTACGAGGTAACAATACTCCAAAGCTACTATGTTCCTAATCAGTATCAACAGTAATGCCGAATTCACCAAACAAAGTTACTAGCTTACGAAGAAATGACACCAAAATGTGCCAGAAACCCGAAGGGTAATGGACCTTATTGCTAAGGAACGGCTAGACCCGAGAATCCCAACCCAAGAAGAAAGCCCGAATGTAGTCTAGGTTTGGGTACCCGTAAGGCACACATGTGTTACAATGCACATATAGCATACTTGGTCCACACATCCATCAATGTTCCAAGGTCCCGTGGTGAAGTAATCAAGGCAACTTTATACTCTGCAGGAAAATAAGAGACAAATAACTTTTTTAATACAGAGACCTGAAGACCCCCACGCAAGCAAGGAGGCCTATACGTGCGCCTGACATGCGGCCCAACCTGCATGACCCACCAACACGCATGTGTGCCCGCCCGAATCGCACACACGAGCGCTCGGGAGTACCCAAGCACGCAGCCCTCTAAACCCGCGC
>NW_019014613.1:725159-735436 GCF_000150535.2 Carica papaya
ATGTGTTGAGTTTACTCTAATCCACACCCAACTTAATATTAATATAAATATAATTACATATTTATCAGTAAAAAATTAAAGGTAGATATTTGTAATAGATATGTATCACTTATACTTTTTTGGTATAAATATGTTTATATTAATGTATGTATATTTATATAAATATATCTATAACTATATTTATATTAATTAAAATAAAAATATAAATATACACTAGATTGGGTTTAGATGAGTTTTCCTATACTAAATGCAAATCCACCCTCGCCCTATAACTATTTTCTTGCCAATCCAAACTCAACTATTCTTTAAGTCCGTTATTTTTAAAAAAAAAAAATCCAATGCAAATTGGCCTCAAGTAGGTCAGATTCGACTAACTTGGGTTGATATTGTCATCTTTAATCTGAGATTATAAGCATACTATTAATGTGGTTTGATTATAAAAATATCTTATCTTGAAAAATATTTTATGTATATCTTGAAAGTTGTTTTATGTTTATCTTGAGAGATATTGTATATTTATCATAGAGAATATTTTATATATATTTTAGAGAAATTTTTAGAAAAAAATAAAAACTTCTATAATTCTCTCTAAGGTTGATGAACTTTCAAATTATCATAGTAAAAATATTTTTTCTCCATCTTAGACATATATGTAGATAAATTTGTTGAACTTGGTTAAATCTTGTCTTTTTTTTCTTATTTATACTCTATTTTGTTGTAATTGCATGCATGATGGAGATTAATTTTCTCAACACATGTTTCAAGTATGTCAAATTCAACAAATTTGTATTGATATTGCCATCTCTAATCCAATTTTATAAATATATGCTGAATTAGAGTGTGATATCGTTTATAACTACTTTGATTTATAGCATATTTAAGAAAAACATATTATAGGGTTCATGCTTATGGAGATGTCCACATACTATACAAAAAGAGATAACTTTATGGGAGATGCGCACATTCTTTACACGAAGAGGTAACTTCTAATAAAAATCAATTTGTTTGTTTCATTAACCCCATTTTGCAAGGGTGTCTTGCAATTCCCAAAATTCAAGTTTCAATGAATCTTTTTTTTTTTTTTTTTTTTTTTTTAATTTTTAAATTTAAAAATGAAAAACTATTATTGATCATTGACAGGTGAATCAAATGGTAAATTGTCATGGTCTCAAAATAAAAGTATAGATGAAAGTAATTGTAAGGCCGGGAAGGTGTAAAACATGTACTTTCCCACCAATTCATTAATGCAAATGAATGATAGTCATAGTTTGCCATTATCAAGTAAGACTAAGTGGAATAAGCAATGAAATTATTAACAACTAAAGAAACAAAATAATAAAACTACAAGGTGGCCCTTTTTCTTCTTTTGTCATTTGATTTTCCCTTAAAAATTATGTTCCAAAAGCTTTTTTTTTTTTTTTAGAAATAAAAAATTTAAAACTCAAAAATTAGGGCCCTTTTTCTTCTTATGGCTTACTTTTGTATGCTCTTTTCAATTCTAATGCCGTGTCATTTCCATTGGAAAATCAGTATTTATGATTTTCGACAGATAACTCAAAACTCTTAGAAAATTAAGGGGCTGTTTGCAATATGGACTCGGTGACGTATTGGGCTTTAAAAAGAGGAGGCTTGGATTGTTTGGGTCTCGAGGACTTAAGGGCTTGTGTCTGGTGCCTTTAATTTTGGATTGGGTTAATTCGGGTTTAGGAATTAGGTTGGGCAAAAAATGGACAAAATCAAATGATGGAATAATAATAATAATAATAATAATATAATTACTTGATATAATTATATTAGTAGCGTAATATGTAATTAAGAAAAAAAAAAAAAAAAAAAAAAAGAAATTAGAGTATTACAGAATTGGAGGAATTAAGAAGTATTCAAGTTGATATTAATTATTACATAATGTAAACATATAGGTAATTAATTATAAATTGGTTTATGTAATAATCGCTTTATAGTAAAGTCAAATGACAAAGTGAAATAGAATTTGAAGCGTTCTTAGTCAAACTAATACCCAAAAGAAAGATTATCTATCATAAGACGTTTTGAATGTGCTCCAGCGATTTCATTGACCATAAAATTTTTATACACATTTTATTTGTTTATTAAAAAGCATATTCACAACACCACACTTCCAAGATTCGGTAATGGAGATGTACACAAAATGGGTTTGTTTGTTTATTTTAAATAATATTTAAATATAATATATTTAATAATTATATAAACTTTAACTAAAAATTTAATTAATTTAAGCAAAGTTAAAAATTTGTTCATTATATGGATATCAAGAACTTTAACCCAACACATGACATGTATATTATTTAATCAATAATTACTAATTTATTACTATGTGATTGATTAATTATAAATTTTTATTTGCTCCATATAAAATATATTTAACTGTCTTAATTTTCATCTCGAAAATTAATATAAAGTTGATTATCTCATTACTCTATTACAAATGAATTTACATACAAAATTAGTAAATTTATAAGATAAATTTCTTGTTGCATCATATATAATTCTTAAAATTATCCTAACAATAAACACTTGGTACACCATAATAGCATTAATATAAATTGCTGAGTAATAAGAGATAGAATGAATAAATGAACTGTGCATAATTTTAATAATTATTATAAAAAAGAAAAAATAAATGACACGAGTGGCAATAATGAGTTAGTTTTTAAATGATCTATATCCATTGTTTTGTAACTATTTGAAAACTTTGCCAAAATTTTTAACCATACACATATAATTAACACATTTTTTTTATGATATATATAGTAATGTAAAATTTTTTTAAAAAATAAAGTGTTTTAATTTTTTTTTTAATTAAAAATTTCTTTTATAAGGAAACCAAATGAATGAAATCTTTGTTCCACGTGCTTTTTTTTTTAAAAAAAAAAAAAAAAAAAAAAAAATCGATTTTCAATTTGGTTTTATCAAAATTCTTTTTCTTTCTAAAGTTTTCCTTTGAAATGAACCGAAGGAATGAAACCTCTTCCAACATGGTTCTCTTAAAACTCTTATTTTTAATTGCAATGTTTTCCGTACTTAAAAGAAGACCCCATAAAATCAGGAGCTGTCTGGTATTGGGTCAACGCTTGCCAGATACGAACAAGATAGCTGTATCTATATACACTATTATTATCTAAATAAATAAATAAGTTATTATCTTTTAAGGAAAAATTAGTTAATTAAAAAATTGAATGACAATTATCTAAAAATAGTATTAAATTCATGACAAGGACATACAGCTAAAACAATAACCACATTAATTTACCACGTAAAAGTTGGAAGAGGGATATACATGTATAATATGTCACACACAACAACAGCGACACTTTTATTTTATTAATTACTTAGTTAATAATAATCTCTTTTTTTTTTTTTTTGAAGTAATCAAATCTTTTCTAACAAATTCAAATTTAACTTTAGAACCCATCTTCACAAATTGTCTAAAGGATCATAATTAAACAATTAAATCGGACTACATTAATTCAAATTAAATTTTAAAAAATTTGCAGATAAATAATATTAATTGACCATATTTTTAACCGATTTACTCTTTATATAATTAATTTTACTTAATCCGGACTGCAATTAAACTGGAATCATACTAATATTGTCTATTTCTATTTCATAAATTGAACCGTGTATGAACTAAATATATTGATCTGGTCTAATTTTTTTTAGTCTGGATCAAGTACTATAATATTATATTTAATGCGTAGGGTCATAGCTTATATTTTAGTATGTTATGTATTTATCTGATACATACGTATGTATTAGTTGAAATGGTAAATTAATTATCATGTGGTGACGATATTTATTATTTTTTTATTAATATTAAAATGAGATTTTTGGATTTCTTTCTCCTCATCAAGGGGTTCGTCTATCTTCTTAATGCATAAGCTAGCTAAGTTGAGGTGTGTAACACCCCGAGCTCAAGAATTTGACTCAGAATTGTAAAATTTAATATCTTTTTTAATAATAAAAATTAAAGAGTTTTAATTTTAATTACGTTTATTATTATTTTTTTTTTATAAATATACATTTTAGGTATTTTTTAAATAATTTTCAAAAGTCAAGGTTAAACTGTAAATAAAATGGGATATCTTTAAAAGAAAACTTTAAAAACATGGTCAAATTGCAAAAAAATATATATATATGGGCCACGTAGGACGGCCACTTCAGCAGCACGACGAATCAGGACGCTCCACGTGGCAGACACGCTAACACGGGCTCTACGCGAGCAATCTGTGTGCTAGGGCGATTGAATGACCTGTGTCCACTTCTACGCGCACAAACGGTCCAGATCAGTTCCTGGATAAGCGCAATAAAATGATCCGCGTGTACTCAATCGGACAGTTCAGATTTGTTTCCCGAATAAACAAGACCTGATGGCTGAGGATGATCCACGCGGGCCCGGATGGACAGCCCAGATCGAAGGGAGGGGGAAGCATCGCTTCTGGACAACGACCCAGGGTAAGAATCTCTCACCGATTTTTCCTGTTACGGTTAAATTGAAGCTAAATTAATATTAAATAAAATTTTTAGATAATTGGCGACCCCTTGATTAATTATGTACAAGTTGCCGATGGAACTAATAACCAGTCAGTTTATGCTTATTATTAGTTTAATTGTGTTAGTTATTTTTCCAATTGCTTTATTGTGCTTATCTATTTACTGTTCTATTTACTCCAATTTATTCGCTTTAAATATATGGTTAACATAATATAGTTTCTTAATCTATGTTTTCTGTTGCTCTACTGTGTGCATAACACGTTTCAGTTAGTATAATGCATATTTATTTCACTCACGTACTCTGAAATATGAATTTTGTACTTTTGTGTTACTTGGGACGCGGATATATGTGTCAGGCTAAATAATAAATAAAAGAAAGGATATGCGTTGATTAATGGTGTTGAATAAAAGGGCTTACCAGGTTTCATGAAAAAGAGTGTACGGACTTAGTGCATAGAATGACCCCTACCATGGATGCTTAGTCGTACGAGGCTACGAAGTCCCATACCGGATGAAGTTGGGAATTAATTTTAATTATGCTCATACTGGACAGGGTATTGAGACAGTTGTGCGTTATGGCACTCATTACCTGGGTATGGAGACGGTCGTTTAATTATAAAGAAAATGTTCGTGTCCATGTGTAGTAGAGATCCCTATGGACTCCTAGTGACACCGGTAGGAAAAAGTAAAAATAATAGAGTAGAGATGAATATGGTAAAAAATTCGATTTTGGGAAATAACGCGTCAGTTGTTATATGTCTTTTAGAATTTATATTGTTATATTGTTATTCT
Source organism: Carica papaya (assembly GCF_000150535.2). The sequence continues at coordinate 730,485 of NW_019014613.1, forward strand.
GATTTTGATTTTAATGAATGATATTTGAAAGTTACAGGTTAGTCGAGAAAATAATAATGTTTTTAGTGAAACGAATAATAAATGCACTAGCATTCGAGTTTTATGAAGAATGGGCTTCATTGGTTGTTTTATGCTTCTCTCAACCCTTTGATTTTCTATATCAGTGATAAAGTATTGATATTCTTACTGAACTAGTATAACTTACCTCTTTCTTATTAACCATTTCAAATCAGGACAATCAAGACTCAGATTCTAAACAACAGGAGACTAGTTAAGAGATTAGCTCTTCTACTTTGTTAGTTTCGAGTAGAGGTTAACATATTTATTTTCTTTTATGTTTTTTCCGTTTAAGTTTTAAAGGCATTCTCATAACCCCTATTGGGCATTTTAAGTAAACGTGTAAGGAATATAACCTCCAAACTTTAATTGCTTCTACTAAATGATAAATTTCGATATTATTTCTTTTACTATTACTGAGTTATATGCTCGGAATCTCTGATATGAATTTGGGCTTTTATAGTTGGTATCAGAGTCACGTTCCTCAAAATCATTCCTTCTATATAGGGTTAAAGTAAATTTAAAGTAACCTGAATCTCAAACTATTATTATGAAATGTAGGTAAAGAAACATAAGGAGAAGAAGGACCCCGCTAAATAGAACAGCTCGAAAGGGATCGCTTCGAGAGGATATTGATCGGCTCTTTGAGATGCTTGAGAGACTCATTTCAGCTCAGTAGACCAAGGAGGAGATAAGGGAGTTGTCTGATTGCCCTCCACCCTTACCATAGTATGAGCCACCTCCACACCAAGAGGATCCAGTACCCCCACGGTACACCCATTTCCTCCACAGTATCATCCAGCACTACCGTAGTACAATATGGTGCCTCCACCATACAACTCGATGCCACCACATGGCCACCCGGTTCCTTCCCAGCATAATCCAGTTCCCCTTCAGTAAGACCCAACTCCATCTATGATAGACCCGAGCTATATCGAGAGGTATAAGAGACTTAATCTATCTACTTTTCCATGGACATCTACTTTTGAAGAAGTTGAGTACTGGTTAGCAGAGACTGAGAAGACTTTCAAGACCCTTAGGGTGGTTCCTAAACATAAGGTTGTCCTGACCACTTATATGCTCGTAGGTGAGGCAGGGCGTTGGCGGTAACTTAAGCAAGCAACTCTACCCACTTCAATCACCTAGGAACAGTTTTTGGCAACCTTCAATGCTGAGTATCTTTCAGAACATCTCCAATATTTGAAAGAAATAGAGTTTGCATACCTGTTTCAGGGAGATTTGTCAATATCAGAATATGCTCAAAAATTTCTGAAGTTAGGCAGGTACTCCCCTGAGAGCATGACAGATGAAGGTAAGAAGGTAAGAAGGTTTGAATGGGGTCTTCGTCCTGAGATCAAATAGCAACCATATGTATTTGAACTTGGCACTTATTCGGCATTCTTAGGCAAGACACAGTTAATAGAGAGGAATCTCCACATCTTTCCCTCAGCAATGGGCAACTCCAAGCCCCTAGTTTCGCATCGCAGATCAATACCTACTACGTTGAACTAGCAAAACAAGAGATAAAGGCTCACACCTCAGGCTCCTCCCCGAGCCCTGATGGCAAGACATGACAAGATTTGTCAGCACCGGGGTAAGGATCATGGAGACTGATTTTATTATCGTCTTAACAACACCTGTCGTATATGCGGGAGTATCTAATACTACGCGAGAAAGTACCCAAAAAATCAGAATCAGACCAGAGCCGCATTTAAAGGCGGTGTTTACACACTCACCCAACAGGATACCGAAACCAACCCAAATGTGGTACAGAGTACGTATACCATCTACGAACACCCTGCACATATTTTGATTAATACTAGTGCTTTACATTCTTTTGTTTTACATGCTTTTACATAAAATTTAAATATGTTACCTGAATGTCTTGATTCTATATTGTTGTTGTCTACACTTGAGAACAGAATATTACTGGAGAATGTTATATACAAAGCTTATATCATAGAGATAGTAGGTGAAAAATTGAGTGTAGATCTAATACCACTAGATACAGAGGATTTTGATGTAATCTTGGTGATGAACTAGTTTGTGACATATCATATTGTTGACTATTATCACAAGAAGTTTATATTCAACATTCCTAACGAAGAGTCTTTTACTAATTAATAAAATCTTAGATTTTGTTGGCACATAATAGTAGAATTGTTTATCAAATGCCTTTAATTTGACTATTATTTTTTTGCATTAGGCAAACCTGAGGAAGATATTTGCATTCAAGGTATTCCTGTTGCCTGAAACTTCCCAGACGTATTCCCTGATAAAATATCAGGACTGCCAGTAGATCGAGAAGTAGAATTCGGTATTGATTTTTAGCTAGACACCCAACCCACCTCGGTTGCCTCATACCGAATAAGTCGTGTCGAAATAGAAGAATTAAGAAAACATATTCAAGAGTTGCAAGAATATGGATTCATCCGACACAACATATCCCCTTGGGGTGCCAGAGTTACATTAGCAAGAAAGAGTGATGGGTCCTTGAGATTGTGCATAGACTATAGAGAACTAAATAAGGTCACAATTAAGAACAAATATCTCATTCCTAGGATTGATGACCTTTTTGATCAGTTACAGGGTGCTTAGATTTTCTCCAAGATCGAACTGCGTTCAATATATCATCATGTGAAGATCAAGGTAGAAGACATTCCTAAGACGACCTTTAAGACTCGGTATAGGCATTATGAGTTCCTTATTATGTCGTTCGAATTGACTAATACTCCTGCAATCTTTATGGATTTGATGAACAAGATCTTCAAGCCATTCTTGGACTAGTTTGTCATAACTTTTATTAATGATATTTTGGTTTACTCTAAGAGCAGAGATGAACATACTCAACATCTGACTCAAGTCTTATAAGTTCTCAAAGAGAAGACGTTATATGCAAAGTTGAGTAAGGATTCTAATTTGAATAGACTTTCTTCCTATGACACATAGTATCGAAAGATGGAGTGTCAATGAATCCCGAAAAGATTGAGGCAGTGATGAGTTAGAAGTAGTTGACCTCGGTCAAAAAAATTAGAAATTTCTTGGATATGACAGAGTATTACTGCATGTTTATAGAAGGGTTATCAAGTATAGCAACTCTCCTGACACGACTCACGAAAAAAATTTCAAGTTCGAGTGGTATGAGGAATGTGAAAAGAGTTTTACAGAACTCAAGGAACAACTGACTACCGCACCAGTGTTGGCTCTGCTGAATAAAACAAATGAATATATAATATACAGTGACGTGTCCTACCAAGGTTAGGTTGCATTCTGATGCAGTATAGAAAAGTCATAACTTAAAGATCCAGACAGTTAATAGTTCATGAAAAGAATTACCTCACCCACAATTTGGAGCTTGCCGCCATTATCCATGCCTTGAAGACCTGGCGTCATTACTTGTATGAAAAAATATTTAAAATCTATACGGATCATAAGAGTCTAAAACTTATATTCACTTAGAAGGACCTCAACATTCATCAGAGACGTTGGATAGAACTCCTTAAAGATTATGATTGTAAGATCTTATACCACCCGGACAAGGGTAATGTGGTAGCTGATTCCCTCAGTAGGAAGAATACATGTATATTAGCTCATATAATGGTCTCTAAGTGTAGGATGATAAATGCTACAAATCAGATACACCTCTAAGACTTGAAAATGACAACATATCTAGCTCACTTAGCAGTCTAACCTAAGTTAATTTAGAGAATAAGGGAGGCTCAGTTGGCCGATTCCACTCTAGCAGCTCTCAGAAAGAATATAGAACAAGATTTGAATTCAGAGTTTCGAGTTTCTATGGATAGGTTGTGTGTTCCTAGTGATAGTGAGTTGAAGAGAGATATCATGAAAAAAGCTCATAGTTTGATGTTTACCATGTACCCGGAAAGCACTAAGATGTACCAAAGCATGCGCTTTCGATTCTAGTGGAGTAGAATAAAAAGAGATATTATTGATTTCGTCTCTAAATTAAGGCAGAGCATCAATGCTCGGGCGGGCTACTTCAGCTACTACCAATTTCAGAATAAAAATGAGGATATATCACCATGGACTTTGTAATATAATTGCTTAAGACACGTTCGGGACATGATACAATCTGGGTAATTGTTGATCGACTCACTAAGTCCTCCCATTTATTGGTTATCTCCCATTTATTGGTTATCAGAATAACAGATTCTTTGGACAAGCTAGCTAGAATTTATATTTGGGAGATAGTTAGACTGCATGAAGTTCCAGTGACAGTGGTATTAGACAGAGACCCCAGGTTTACCTCTAGGTTTCGGACAAGCCTTCAACAAGTGATGAGAATGAAATTATATCTTAATACAATATTCCACCCTCAAACAGATGAACAATAATAATGAACTCTCCACACACTAGAGGATATGCTCAGGGCTTGTGTTCTAGATTTCGGAGGGCACTGGGATGATCATCTACTCCTGGTAGAGTTCGTCTACAATAACAGTTATCAGGCAAGTATTAGTATGGTTCCGTATGAAGCATTGTATGGTCGACCTTGAACGTCACCAATCTGTTGGGAGGAAGTAGGTGACAAAAAATTGATTGGTCTAGATCTTATAGATAAGACCACATTGAACATTGTCAAAATTAGGAAAAATATTCAAATGGCCCAGAGTAGACATAAGAGTTATGCAGACACTCAAATGAGAGATTTGAAATTGGAGAAAAGGTGATCGAGTATTCCTTAAAGTCGTCCCCCTTAAGGGCATCACCAAATTTGGAAAGAGAGAGAAATTAAATCATTGGTTTATCGGACCCTTTGAGATTTTGGACAGAATTGAAATATTCGCTTACAAACTAGTACTGCCTCTAGAACTATTCAGAGTCCATAACGTTTTTCATGTGTCGATGTTGTGCAAGTATAATCTTGATCCCTC
>NW_019014613.1:735441-759847 GCF_000150535.2 Carica papaya
CTTTAGAGCTAGGTACCCTCAATTGTTTGAATAGGAAGCAGTAATTTGAGGGACCAAATTTTCTTAGGGAGGAGAGTTGTAACATCCCGAGTTCAAGAATTTAGCTCAGAATGGTGAAATTTAATGTCTTTTTAAATAATAAAAATTAAAGAATTTTAATTTTAATTATGTTTTTTTTTTGAGAAATATGTATTTTGCGTGTTTTTGAAATAAATTTCAAAAGACGGGATTAAACTGTAAATAAGGAGAAGATATATTTGAAAGAAAAATTTGAAAATAGGGGTCAAATCGCAAAAAAAAAGTATGGACCACATAGGATGGCCACGTTAGTAGCACGACGAGTAAGGACGCGTCGCGTGGCAAAGACGCTAACACAGGCTCCACGTAGGCGATCCACGTGCTAGGATGATCAAATGACCCGTGTCCAATCCTACGTGCACGGACGGTCCAAACCAGTTCCTTAGATAAACACGATTGAACGATCTACATGTCTTCAATCAGATGACCCATATTTGTTTCCCGAATAAACAAGATCTGACTGTTGAGGATGATCCACAGAGGCTCGAATGGACGAACCAGATCGAGGGGACGGTAATATTTAAGCATTGCTTCGGACAACCCCCAAAACTCTAGCCGACTCTAACTGAAGAAGAAGAAGAAGGGCAACCGAAGGGGAACCTCAGCCACCGGAGGACGGTTATGCCACCATACTAGATACCAAAAAATGCTCTAGTAAACTGTATTTTCTTCTCATTAATCTCGTTTCTCCGCCCCTTAGCCGCCTAATACATTTTTGATATAGGATAACTGAGAACAACCGCAACCCGCGAGGAAGGAATGATGGAGCTCGGTTGAGCCGCCGCACTAGAGGATTAAAACTGCTGGTAAATATTTATTTTTCCCTTCCCTTCGCCAAGAAACACCCCTTAACCATGATTTAAACAAAATTCCATCAAGGACTGACCAAAACCGGTTTGATCGAGAGGAGGAGTCGTCGAAGAAGATAGACCAGGCGGTAGAACACGGCGGTGCTGCCGCATCGGAACCCCAACGCGAAATCCCCGTGAGATTTTTGCCTCTTTTTGCCATTTTTCGTGTATTTTCAAGCCATTTTGACATACGTTGCAATCTTATCAAGAAAATTCAAGAAATCTAAGAACTGAAAATTGTCGAGAAATGCAATGAAAAAGGCAATGTTTTGGACACCGACCCATGGTAAGAATTCCTCACTCATTTTTTCTGTTATGGTTAAATTGAAGCTAAATTAATATTAAATAGAAATTTTAAATAATTGATGACCCCTTGATTAATTAAGTACAAGTTGCCAATAGAGCCAATAACCGGTCAGTCTATACTTGTTATTAGTTTAATTATGTTACTTATTTCTCCAGTCGCTTTATTGTGCTTATCTATTTACTGTTCTATTTACTCCAATTTATTTGCTTTAAATCTATGGTTAGCATAATATGGTTTCTTGATCTATGTTTACCGTTGCTCTACAGTGTACATAACACGTTTCAGTCAGCATAATGCATATTTATTTCATTAACGTACTCTGAAATATTAATTTCGTACTCTTGTGTTGCTTGAGATACGGATATGCGTGTCAGACTAAATAGTAAATAAAAGAAAAGATATCCGTGAATTAATGATGTTGAATAAAAGGGCTTATTGAGTATCAAAGGAAAGAGTGTACGGACTTGGAGGGTGAACCCTACGGTGGACGTTGTCCTCAGTCGTAGGGGGCTGGAAAGTCTCATACCAGATGAGATTGGGAATTGGTTTAACCAGACGAGGTATTGAGGCGGTTGTGCATTGTGGGCCCCATTACCAAATAGGGTATAGGGATGACTATTTGATTACAAAGAAAATGTTCGTGTCCATGTGTAGTGGGGATCCCTATAGTGTAACGCCCAATAATTTTTTAAATTATTTTTATTATTATTATTAATTTTATTTTTATTTATTTTATTTTATTTAGTTTATTTTAATTTAATTTAATAAAAAATAAAAATAATAATAATTGTAAAATTGGATAAAAATATTATTTGGATTTAATTGAAATTGATTTTGGGAAAAAGGGGTGAAAATTAGGATTCTGGGGGTATTTTTGAAAAGAAAATCAGAAACCAGGAGTCAAAGCGCAATTTTTCTAAATTGCGCCTCGTCAGCAGCCACGTTAGCGGCCCAGTCAACAGCTCTGGCCAACCAGGACCTGCCGCGTGCCAAGACCACGTCGACCCGGGAACGGGCCACGTGGACGATCTGCGTGCGCGCGATCGGACGGCCCAGATGCATCCCCGCGTGCACGGACGGCCCAGATCAAGCGTGCGCACGGACGGTCCAGATGCAATCGCACGGACGGCCCAGATGCACGTGCACGGACGACCCAGATTCAATTAAGAACGGACGGCCCAGATTTAATCAAAATGGACGGTTGTGATCAAAAGGCAAAAGGGTATAAATAAAACCCCCACACCTGACCACAAAAACCCTAGCCGCCTGCCCTCGCCGGAGAAGACGAACCAGACTCCGGAGGAGCCGGCTGCCGCCACCTGCCGCCGCACCGGGTAGTTTTTCGATCGCTGATCGAGGTAAATTTCATACCCCCGGCTCGTTTTTCTACGCTGAGTTCCCCTATGGCCAAATCGGAGCCAAAATCCCAGCCAAACGGCCGGAAAACATAGTCGAAACCCAGCGGCGCCGCCGCGTCCCTCCTCGGTTTTTACCTCCGATGAGGCCCTTCCCGGCCTCCGTTTGATACAATTTTTATATCACCGTGATCACCATTCTTCTCTCTACAGGTTGATAGGAGCCAAATCACCAAAACACGAACCTCGCCGTATCAGAGCCACATTTCCTCGGACCCATCCCTTATACAATAGTGCCTTAGAGAAATACTCACCGATGGATCGATACTCAACCATTCCTTGTGAATGCAGGTACACGGAAATGAGGAGATGAAGGCCCCCACTAAACCGAGTGGCCCAAGATAATTCGCTTCGGGAGGATTTAGACAGACTATTTGAGATGGTGGAAGCTCTCGTAGCTGCCCAGCAAAGGCGAGAGGAGAGAAGGGAGTTACCCAGACCTCCTCCGCTATCGCAGGTTGAGCCCCCGCTACAGCAGGCTGATCCCGAGCCACCCCGGCAGAAGCCTGTTCCTCCACAGTACCACCCGGCACCACAGCCGCGGTACGACTCGGTACCACAGCCACGGTACCACCAGGCACCGCCACAGCACATTCCAGTACCCCCACCACATCAGCAGGTGCCACCACAGGGTCCCCCAGTTCACCCTCAGCCGGCCCCAGTCCCTCTACCTCGGGACCCCGCTCATTCCTTGATCGACCCCGGCTTCATAGAGAGGTACAGAAGACTGAACCCTTCTACTTTTGCAGGGGGATCCTCTTTTGAAGAGGCCCAATACTGGCTGGCAGAGACTGAGAGAGCTTTCGAGACCTTGGGAGTAGTTCCTGAGCAGAGGGCTGCCATTGCCTCCTACATGCTGGTAGGCGAAGCAGTACGTTGGTGGGAGCTCAAACGGACCACCCTGCCTACACCAGCTACTTGGGAACAGTTCTTAACGGCCTTCCACGCGGAGTATCTCCCTAAACACATCCAACACCTGAAGGAAATGAAGTTTACTCAATTGGTCCAGGGAAACATGACAGTGTCGGAGTATGCCCGTAAGTTCCTGGAGCTGGGCCGATATGCCCCGGAGACATTGATGGATGAGGGCCGAAAGGCCAGGAAATTCCAGTGGGGTCTTCGCCCGGAGATCAGACATCACTTACTGGTAATGGAGCTCGAGACATATTCAGCAGTCCTAGCAAAGGCGCAGATAATAGAAATGAGCTTCGACACCCACCCTCAGCTAGCGGGGAGTTCCCGACCCTCAGCCCCGCTCTGCAGGCCAGCACCTACCACGCTTGTCCAACCCAGTAAGAGGCCCAGACCCGCCATCCAGGCCCCTCCTCAGGCTACGGGGGCAGCACGTGGGAAGATCTGCCAGCACTGCGGCAGGGATCACGGGGACCGACCCTGCTACCGCCTCAGCAACACCTGTCGCATATGCGGCAGTGCCCAGCACTATGCAAGGGAATGCCCGAGGAACCAGAATCAAAGAAGGCCTCCAATCTATGGCAGAGTTTACAACCTTACCCAGAAGGATGCCGACGCAGACCCGGACGTGGTACATGGTATGTATACTATCTCTGGCCATATTGCTCATGTTTTGTTTGACACTGGTGCATCACATTCTTTTGTTTCACATATTCTTGCTTCCAAAATTTGTGTATCACCTGATAGACTTGATTCATTGTTGCTTGTATCTACCGCTGGGGGGGAGACATTGCTAGGAGAGGTTATCTACAGGGCATGTGCCGTGGAGATAGCAGATAAGAAATTGAGGGTAGACCTGATAGGGTTAGACACGGGGGATTTTGATGTAATCTTATGAATGGATTGGCTAGCGGCGTATCACGCCACCATAGACTGCTTTAACAAAAAGATTGTATTTAATCCTCCCAACGAGGAGCCATTTACAAGTTAATAAAATCATTCAGTACTGATTTCCCCTAATGGCAAGTTTTCTTAATTCCCAGTGCCTTAATCTTGTATTTTCTCTAACTAGGTAAACCCAAGAAAGAAGTTTGTATCCAAGAGATTACAGTAGTCCAAGACTTTCCAGACGTATTTCCGGATGAACTGCCCGGTCTACCAGTGGACAGAGAGGTCGAGTTCACCATAGACTTACAGCCAGGTACCCAGCCCATCTCGGTTGCTCCTTACCGAATGAGCCGCATTGAGATGGAAGAACTAAGAAAATAGATCACTGAGTTACAAGACAGTGGTTTCATTAGACACAACGTTTTCTCTTGGGGTGCCGGAGTTACTTTTGCAAGGAAGGGAGATGGAACGTTGAGACTGTGCATTGATTACAGAGGGATAAACAATGTAACAATTAAGAACAAATATCCTCTTCCCCGGATTGATGACCTTTTCGATCAGTTGCAGGGTGCACGGGTCTTTTCTAAAATAGATCTACGATCAGGTTACCATCAGGTAAAGGTAAGAATAGAAGACATCTCCAAGACGGCATTCCGAACCAGGTACGGACACTATGAGTTCCTGGTCATGCCGTTTGGGCTAACCAATGCCCCAGCCATCTTTATGGATCTAATGAACAGGATCTTCAGAGAGTTCTTAGATCAATTTGTCATCGTGTTCATTGATGATATCTTAGTCTACTCAAAAAGTAGAGAAGAACATGCTCATCATCTTGCCCAAGTCCTACAGGTCCTCAGGGAAAAGAAGTTGTATGCAAAGTTGAGCAAGTGTGGATTTTGGCTTGAGCAAACCGCTTTCCTGGGACATGTTATATCGAAGGAAGGGGTATCAGTAAACCCCGAAAAGGTTGAAGCGGTACTTGGTTGGGAAAGGCTGACAACAGTTAAGGAAATTCGCAGCTTCCTGGGGATGGCAGGTTATTACCGCCGGTTTGTCGAAGGGTTCTCTACTCTAGCAGCTCCTCTAACCCGACTCACAAAAAAGAATGCAAAGTTTGAATGGAATGAGGACTGCGAAAGGAGTTTTTCAGAATTGAAGAAGCGACTGACTACTGCACCCGTGCTGGCTCTACCGAGTGGATCAGGAGGGTATACAGTTTATAGTGATGCCTTCTATCTGGGCCTGGGTTGTGTCCTGATGCAGCATGGAAAAGTTATAGCATATGGGTCCAGACAGCTAAAGAATCATGAGAAGAACTATCCTACCCATGACTTGGAGCTCGCCGCAATCATACACGCCATGAAAACCTGGCACCATTATTTGTATGGAGAGACCTTTCAGATCTATACCGATCATAAGAGTTTGAAGCACATCTTCACTCAGAAGGATCTCAACATGCGTCAGAGAAGGTGGATGGAACTCCTCAAAGACTATGATTGTGATATCCTATACCATCTAGGTAAGGGCAACGTAGTAGCCGATGCCCTCAGCAGGAAAAGTGCAAGCACCCTAGCCCACTTGATGGTTTCAGAATGCAGGTCAATTGGGGCCACGCAGCAGGTTCGACTGCGAGATCTGAAGAGGGCCACATGTTTGGGCCACCTAGCAGTCCAACCCGAGTTAATCCAAAGAATAAAGGAAGCCCAGTCAGTCGACCTCGCCCTTGTAACCCGCAAGAAGGATGTAGAACAGGGAGTGAGTTCAGAATTCCAGCTCTCTGCCGACGGATTGATTCGTTTCAAGGACAGAGTGTGTGTCCCAACGACAGTGAGTTAAAAAGAGACATCATGACGGAGTCCCATAGTTCAAAGTTTACCATGCATCCAGGAAGTACCAAAATGTACCAAACTATGCGACCTCAGTTCTGGTGGAATGGGATGAAGAGAGATATAACTGACTTTGTATCTAAATGTTTGGTATGTCAGCAGGTCAAGACATAGCATCAGCGCCCAGGTGGGTTACTTCAGCCCTTACCGATCCCGGAATGGAAGTGGGAACATATCACCATGGACTTCGTATCGGGGCTACCCAAGGCGCGTTCAGGACACGATGCCATATGGGTAATCGTTGACCGACTTACCAAGTCTTCCCACTTCCTAGCCATCAGAATGACTGATTCGTTGGACAAATTGGCAAGAATATATATCCGGGAGATAGTTAGATTGCATGGAGTCCCAGTGAAAGTGGTGTCCGACAGGGACCCCAGATTCACTTCTCGGTTTTGGAATAGCTTCCAGCAAGCTATGGGAACAAAGCTATCTCTTAGTACTGCCTTCCACCCCCAAACTGATGGACAATCAGAGAGGACAATTCGTACGCTTGAGGATATGCTCCGAGCTTGTGTCCTTGACTCCGGGGGCCATTGGGACGACCATCTACCCCTGATAGAGTTTGCCTACAACAACAGCTACCAAGCAAGTATCGGCATGGCTCCATATGAGGCGCTATATGGGTGCCCGTGCAGGTCACCGATTTGTTGGGAGGAAGTGGGCGATAGAAGATTGTTCGGCCCGGAGTTGGTAGAGGAGACCACGTCCAAGATAGTTAAAATCAAGAAGAACATTCAGACAGCTCAGAGTAGGCAGAAGAGTTATGCAGATATCCGGAGGAGAGACCTAGCGTTTGAGAAAGGCGACCGTGTGTTTCTTAAGGTCACTCATTTCAAGAGAATTAATAGGTTCGGCAGGAGGAGAAAATTAAACCCCCGATATATTGGACCCTTTGAAATCTTAGACAAGATTGGTACCGCTGCCTACAGACTAGCACTGCCTCCTGAGCTCTCCTGAGTTCACAACATGTTTCACGTATCGATGCTACGTAAGTACAACCCGGACCCTTCTCATGTCTTGGCTCATGAACCGCTTCCACTCCAAGAGTACTTATCTTATGAAGAAGTACCGGTCGGTATCACGGACCGAGAGAGCAGAATACTCCGCAACCGAGAAATATCATTTGTAAAGGTCGTGTGGCAGAACCACACGCCTAGGGAGGCTACTTGGGAACTGGAATCAGAATGTAGAGCCCAGTATCCCCATTTGTTCGACCAAGAGTAGGAGGCAAATTTGGGAGACCAAATTTCTTTAAGGGGGGGAGAGTTGTAACGCCCAATAATTTTTTAAATTATTTTTATTATTATTATTAATTTTATTTTTATTTATTTTATTTTATTTAGTTTATTTTAATTTAATTTAATAAAAAATAAAAATAACAATAATTGTAAAATTGGATAAAAATATTATTTGGATTTAATTGAAATTGATTTTGGGAAAAATGGGTGAAAATTAGGATTCTGGGGGTATTTTTGAAAAGAAAATCAGAAACCGGGGGTCAAAACGCAATTTAGAAAAATTGTGCCCCGTCAGCGCCACGTATGCAGCCACGTCAGCGGCCCAGTCAGTAGCCCTGGCCAACCAGGACCTGCCGCGTGGCAAGACCACGTCAACCCGAGAACGGGCCACGTGGGCGATCCGCGTGCTCGCGATCGGACGGCCCAGATGCATCCCCGCGCGCACGGACGGCCCAGATCAAGCATGCGCACAGACGGCCCAAATGTAATCGCACGGACGGCCCAGATGCACGCTCACGGACGGCCCAGATTCAATCAAGAACGGACGGCCCAGATTTAATCAAAATGGACGGCTGTGATCAAAAGGCAAAAGGGTATAAATAAAACCCCCACACCTGACAACAAAAACCCTAGCCGCCTGCCCTCGCCGGAGAAGACGAACCAGACGCCGGAGGAGCCGGCCGCCGCCACTCGCCGCCGCACCAGGGAGTTTTTCGACCGCCGATCGAGGTAAATTTCATATCCCTGGCTCGTTTTTTCTACGCTGAGTTCCCCTGTGGCCAAATCGGAGCCAAAATCCCGGCCAAACGGCCAGAAAACACGGGTCGAAACCCAGCGGCGCCGTTGCGCCCCTCCTTGGTTTTTGCCTCCGATGAGGTCCTTCCCGGCCTCCGTTTGATACAATTTTTATATCACCGTGATCACCATTCTTTTCTCTACAGGTTGATCGGAGCCAAATCACCAAAACACGAACCTCGCCAGAGAGCCGCCGCACCCGAGAGCACTGCCGCCGGTAAGCTTCAGTTTTTCGTAATTTTTTGGCCCCCCGAGGGCCCTAGGTTGTTTTATCGCAGGGACCGATGCAAGTGTGGCTGAATTCGGCCAGAAACGGCCGAAAACGGCCAACTCGAGGCGAATCGCCGCCGCAAGCGGCGGCGCCGTCGCCGAAGCACGGCGTGACCGCCATGCCGGAATTGCGATATTGGCCGAAAGGGGCCCTGGGTCTAATTTGGGATTTTTTGGGACACGTGCAGGTACCAGTAGTGTATTTTAGTTCCCCAGGAAAAATTCAGGGAAAATTAGGGACAGCCTGCAGGCGCACTGTAGAGCCGTATTCGGACCCCGAAACAAGTAAGGACCCCTCACCCTATTTTCTATCACGGTATTAAAGTTCAATAATGATAAAACGGTATTTCTTGAATCAACGAATGTGTGAAATTGCTTAAGGTCGCTAATGGAGCCCGAGTCTGGTGTGTTTGTCGGTTAACTGTTGTTTGGCCTATTTTACAGTTTTAAATGCAGTATGAGGTCTGATGTTTTCATTTCATAGTTTCGTGTGCATATTTTACTGTTTTATTGATTATGGGTTGAATGAGTGAGAAACCGATGCTGTATGTTGTCTTGTTTGGCATAAATTACTGGTTTGCTTGTTTGTGTGTGAATTGATGATACTGACTAAGAAAAAGGGGAATGAAAGGTTATGTAAATTGATAATTGTATAATGTGGTCAGCCTGACTAGATATCCTGGGAGATGGTGGACGGACCGGGTCCGTAGGGAACCCTACCGGGATTGTGGTCTCTCATACCGGACGGGATATGGAGACCTTATGTGTTTTGGCGCCCATACCAAACGGGGTATGGGGACGGCCCGTTTCACCCTCATACCGGACGGGGTATTGAGGTTTATAGTTTTAGCGCCTATACCGGACGGGGTATGGGGACGACCCGTTTCACCCTCATACCGGACGGAGTATTGAGATTTATAGTTTTGGCGCCCATACCGGACGGGGTATGGGGACGGCCCTGGAATCTGATTACAAGTGTTAAAGGTTCATGGGTAGTGGGACCCCTATAGATCCCCATGGATACTAGTAGGCTGGTAAATAAGGAAAAATATGTTGTGTAATGATTGATATGGAAAAGGCGTTATAAGTATTATGTTATACAGTTCCTATGATTTCGTGATTATGATAATGTTATTGTTTTCGTATATTGTTTTATGAATTTCACCGAGGTAAGTGGATAGTAAAGGATTTTATTATTGATAAAAGAATTTGTTGTAACCTATGCTCCATTGGTCTTTTTGTGTTTTCTACCCACCTTTACCTCCGTGACGGTGAGATAGTGTGATGTCTTTACTGGACTGGTGTAGCTCATTCCTTATTTAATCATTTCAGATCATGAAGACATTGTTCCCGAGCCCGTTCCGCAGGAAGACGGCGAAGGGGACGCCTGAAGACTCCGTAGTCATATTTATAGCTTTTATTTTTCGAGTTTTTCTTTTAGTTAGTTTGTTCTTTTATACTTTGAGCACATTTTTGGTTTTAGCATAAGGGATGTTTAATCAAAATTTTTATTACGCTTCCGCATTTGACCTTTTTAATGCACATATTTCATTTTAAATTTCCAGGGCCGGTACATATAGACCCCAGTGACACTAATAGGAAATATAAAATGATAGAGTAGAAATGAATATAGTAATGAATTCGATTTTGGGAAACAACAAAGGTTCAATTGTTACATGTATTTTGGATTGTATACTGTTAGATTGTTATTCTGATTTTAATCTTAATGAATGACATTTGAAAGTTACATGTTAGTCTAAAAAATGATGACGTTTTCAGTGAAATAAATAATGAATACACTAGTATTCGAGTTTTATAAAGAATAAGCTCCGTTGGTTGTTTTATATTTTTATGCAATTTTTTAATTTTCTGTATCAGTGATAAAACGTTGATATTTTTACTGAGCTAATGTAACTCATCAATTTCTTATTAACTATTTTAGATCAAGACGACCAAGACTCGAATCTTGATCAACAATAGACTAGTTAAGAAATTACCTCTTCCACTTCGTTAGTTTCGAGTAGAGGTTAACCATATTTTTTTTTCTCTCATGTTTTTTTTCGTTTAAGTTTCAAGGGCATTCCTATAGCCCTTATTGGACATTTTAAGTAAATGTGCAAGGAATGTAACATTCAAACTTTAATTGCTTCCATTAAATGATAAATTTTAATATTGTTTGTTTTAGTGTTACTGAGTTATATGTTCGAAATCTCTTATAGTGGTTTGGATTTTTACAAAGTGTAATGATTTATTATAGTAAATTGTCTAATTTTCTTAATTATTTTTATATTATAATAACTAATTTTTTTTTAGTTATATAATTTTCTTATAACCATCACACAATTAATGATTTAATGTTAATAAAAAAAGGAGAAGAAATTCTTTATTCACATCCTCGTCATGAAATAATTAAATTAGCAGTTCAACTGCTACATATAAATTAGCTAAGTTACGTAATAACTAATTTAACTTATTTAATTAAGAAAATTTATTAATAGTTATTTTCTTATTATTATATGATTAAGAAAATTAGTTACTATAATTATTTAAATAATATTAAAGAAGTAATGATTTATAGTAAATAAAAAATTTATTAGTAGTAAATTATCGATTATATTTATAAGTAATGATATAGTTATATTCTCCAGCTACGGTGGAGTTTAAAAATATTATAATTTACTTTATATTAATGTTTTATGAAATTATATTAATTTATTTGAAATTAATTAAAATAAAATTTATGAATTACATCTGCCAAGTGGTAGTATGGTAGGGTAAAATTTAAGTCGTAGGATAAAAGTTAAAAACTTCTTTTTACCCGAATATATATATATATATATATATATATATATACACACACGTATATATGTTACACATATATGTGTAACACCTAAAATAGCATTATATTAACTTAATAATATTTTATATTTTTTTATCAAATTTTTAGAATAAAAAATAGTTTTTAATTAAAAATTAAAAAGATCAGAAAACCCTAAAAAATAAGGGAGAATCCAAAAATAGAATTTAGGAGAAAAGCAAATAATCGAATATTTCTGAAAAAAAAAAAAAAAACGAAGTTTGAAATCTCCACGTCTGCTGCTCGGAAACTAACCTAATTGGCCATGAACTCTGAGTCACAACTCGTAGCTACAGTGGTCCCCTTCCTTCTTGCTTCTCTCTTAATTTCCGTCTACAGGTGTAAAATAACCAGCTCTAAACAATTCTTTGCGTTGAGAAAATTATTTTAAAATAATTTCACATAATATATATACATATTTTTCAATTTCTCACCACCAATAGTTATTGACTCACGCATCGATTCTCCTATCTATACTCTCTCGCATTCCTTTTCCCCTCGCTAGATCCATTCATACGTAGAGAGAGCAATCGAGTTGATTCTTTTTTGAGGGAGTGAATGGCGGAGAAGAGTTACATCATAGAGGTAGAGAAAGGCACGCCTGCCACTGAAGGAAACCCCTCGATCGGCCCTGTTTATCGCAGTATCTTCGCCAAGGATGGATTTCCTGCTCCGATTCCAGGACTTGAGAGTTGCTGGGATGTTTTCCGGTGAGAATTTTTTCCCGCTCTTAACCTTCTGTTTGGTTGCTGAGAAATTCCGTTAAGGAAATACTCTGACTCACGTTTTGGTTCTTAAAACAAATCTCATCAACTGTTGTATTGAATGAAATGGTGATTGATTTATGATCCGAACAAACAGAGCATGGTTATTTGCTTTCTATTACATATCTTAGAAACTTCGATTTAAATAATTCGGTTAAAACTTTTGAATTTTGTCTAACTGCACTTTTAGTATGAAAAAAATTGAACTTCGGAGGCGTTGTACAAAAATAGCGCTGGCTCACGTTAGACAGTAAATAAGTTCTCATTTTCCTATTTGATAGTCTTTTGAGGGACTCTTTCATGTTCTTCTCATAGGATGTCTGTGGAGAAATATCCTAACAATAGGATGCTTGGTCGGCGTGAGATTGTGAATGGCAAGGTATATTATGGAAAAAATTTCCACTTTTTTGCATGGGTTCCTCCAAATACCTACTTGACTTGTGGTTTCCTTTTCAGGCTGGTAAATATGTGTGGCAAACTTACAAAGAAGTGTATGACCTTGTAATAAAGCTTGGAAATTCAATCCGCAGTTGTGGTATTGAGGAAGTAAAGTCCTATCGTCACTTGTTGGACAATTATCTTAAGCCGCTATTGTCTTGCATAATTATCAAATGAATGTTGTATCTGTACCTCACTGTGGCACTATCTTTCTTATAGGGAGGAAAATGTGGTATTTATGGTGCCAACTGCCCAGAGTGGATTATGAGCATGGAGGTACTTGCATTTTTTTTTTCTTGTTTCTCTCTTTATTGGAACCTGAAAAACTCGAAGACGTATATATTTTTTTTTACTTGGTCTTTTTGTTATGTTATTTATATGGGAGGGAAGCATTTTTTCTCCTAGGATTTTGTTGCAACCTGTTTTTTGACTAGTATGCTTTGCATTTTCTTGAAGATATATTTAACAATCCCGAACCTCTGCAGGCTTGCAATGCTCATGGTCTCTATTGTGTTCCTCTCTATGACACATTAGGTATGGATCTTTCTTTTTAGGGAGCATCTGTACAGGCATAACTGTGACTACCACTGAACAATAGATGCATATTCTTAGAGGATATAGACATCTCATGTTGGATTATTTCAAATGCATGAATATTTAATCAAATGCAGGTTCTTCGGTTGACCTTTTTCTGTGTGTATTTTAGGTGCTGGTGCAGTGGAATTCATTATCTGCCACGCCGAAGTCTCGATTGCTTTTGTAGAGGAGAAGAAGATTCCTGAGGTACCTTAATCTTGTTTATTTGGTCTCTGAAGTTTTTAAAAGGATAACTTCTTGGGTTATGGCTGGCAACACTTGTGCTGAATTAATGGCGTGGGAGGGTTTTGGCAGCAACAATAAATCTATTTGACTCATTTCCCTCACCATTTTTTGGGTCATTTGGAAGGAAAGAAACAAAAGAGCTTTTGACGGAGTTGAGTTTGATTTCAACAAAATCATGGATAATTGGTTTCACTACTTTGGTTCTAACTTTCTTGGGCATAATCTTGACTATTTTGAAGATTTTAGTGCCATTGTAGATATTCTAATTGAGATGTAAATTTTGTACATGAGTGGTGCTCCCTTTGCACCTTACATCAATACAACTTCACACTTTTCTTTAAAAAAAGGATAAATTTATGAAGCCATTGCATGACTTTTACACACTTGTTGAGATTTGGTTTTATGGTTGGTTCATGATTCACTTTGCTCTTTTTTATACATTGGACTTATGGGATACTTAGATTGGTTCTTTTAAACATATTACTGCTGAAGTAGTG
This sequence comes from Carica papaya, assembly GCF_000150535.2. The sequence continues at coordinate 749,463 of NW_019014613.1, forward strand.
CTACCTTGGTGACAATTTGAGAAACTTTTGGTTTCATTTTCAAGAATCATCTCTCTGATTATGTTTATTTGTTAATGTTTCAGCTATTTAAAACTTTCCCCAACTCAACAAAATACTTGAGAAGTAAGTTCTACTTGTTTGAGCTTTTCTTTTTATTTTCCATGCATGAATCCGTGAACAACTGCATATTATGTTTATTAATGCAGCTATTGTGAGCTTTGGCAAGGTTACACCTGAACAAAGAGAAGAAGTTCAGAAGTTTGGAGTGGCAATATATGACTGGGATGAATTTTTTAAATTGGTAGGTTGTTGTCTGTCTCATACTTTTCTTTACATCAAAAATAGCTTCAAATAGTCTTTTAACCCTGAAAAGATATTAACTTTGTTGTCTTTATATGCTAGGAAACTTTTGTCATGTTAATTATAAGTTCATGGCAGGAATATTCTGCACATAACATGTTTCTTGAACTTCAGTTTCTAGTTTTTGGTTGGCACTAGTAAATCTCCTATGTGCATGGATTCTGTGGATAATTTTTAGGAGTTAGTGGTTGAAGGCACTTGTAGATCTCTGTGTGCCTGGATTTTTGTGGATAAGTGATTTTTATGTCTGGTAACCTTTTCATGATAGGGTTATGGTGGCATTTGGATTCATTTCCGTATGTGCTTCTGGAAACTTTTCTAGGTAGACTAAATATAATGAGCCTAAGATTATAGGATATTACCCTTCCACTGATTATAGGCCAATTTTATTTATTAATTAATTATTTAAATTTTTGTTTTCAGCTTTAATCTATCTGTTTTACACTAATTTGCATCGAGCTGATATTTTGGAAGCTTATTATTTTATGCTTGCAGAGTGAAGATAAACAATTTGACCTTCCGGTAAAGAAGAAAAGTGACATATGTACAATTATGTACACTAGTGGAACAACTGGTGATCCTAAGGGTGTATTGATATCAAACGAGAGCATCGTAACTCTCATAGCAGGGGTGAATCGCTTACTAGAGAGCGTCAAGGAAGATGTAATTTTCTCCTTGTAACTTTAACTCAATTAGTAGTCAACAAAGCTGCAGAACAACGCTTCATTTGTTTGTTTGTTTTTTTTATTTTCCATTTTCTTGTTTCAAGTCATTCTTCTTTAACTTATAAAATTTTACAGTTGACAGAGAAGGATGTATATCTTTCTTATCTTCCTCTGGCCCACATCTTTGACCGGGTGATAGAGGAGTGTTTTATTCAACATGGTGCATCAATTGGGTTCTGGCGTGGGGTAAGAACAGTATCAACTATCAAACTAATTTCTCATCAGTTCAGAATTCAATATAGTGATATCTAATTGGTGCATCACCAGGATGTCAAATTATTGCTTGAAGACATAGGGGAACTAAAACCAACCATTTTCTGCGCTGTCCCCCGTGTATTAGAGAGAGTATATTCAGGTACAGTTTCTCTTATATTTTGAATAACCTAAAAACTTCGGTAGCTTCTGTTTTCTACATGTGGAGAATTACTAGAGGGGATGCTTCTTCATAAGATTTTTGACCTTGTGTTTTTTGTATTTATCACCTTAAAGACTGGAGACTTGCCGTGCTGCATTTGCCTGAAATGTGTTAGGAGAAGAAAGACATCATTGATGTTTATGATTTTTCTTTCTCCATTGGAAAGTGTTATCTGCACTTGGCACATTTATATTGGCATTGCTCAAAGTCTCATTTTACAACTCATGATTGATGGAAGTGAGAGTGCTAATAACAGCATTTGGACTGCAAATAACATCATCCCTTCTTTTCCTGGTTGTGGAAAATCTCAAAACTTTTACTGAATAGTAGTTGAATGTTATAGCTTTTGCTATGTTATGTGAAGATTATATATAGTACCAACAGAGTGTTGGATTTCTTAATTCTGATTATGCGTGACAACATTAAATGTTGCAATCTGGATTGCAAGTGGGAACTCAACTTTATGTTATGTGCAAAGAGCTCACATATTATGATCTTCTTATATATCTATTTGATAAAATACAGTTGTGTTCAGTAGAAGTACATGCTGATGAAATGGATCATTACCATCTTTTCCTTCTTATATTGTTAAAAAAACAATATGGTGGATGGTAGAAGTACTTACTGATGAATGCTTCATTACTGTTGTTTCCTTTGGTATTGCCAAAAACTATAAATTGAATATGCTAAATAATGAATATCGTAATCCTCTTATCTGCAGTCCTAATTACTGTTTGGATCACCAGGTTTGCAGCAGAAGCTTTCTGCTGGGGGTTTCTTCAAGCAGACTATATTCAATGCTGCATACAAATTGTGAGTCCAATTTTGTTTCTCAATCTGCTCGCTAGTCATTATGAGATTTTATTTGAACATATGTACTTGAAGTCTTTTTTAACCTCTGTTCAATTGACTCCTAGATGCATGTCTGTGGTTCTCCATCTCTTTTTTCTTAAATGTATTTTTTTATTTTAATTTTTTTTTTCAAATATGTTCTCCATCCCTTTGGTTCACTACTAAATAGCTTTGATATAAATTTGTTGCTTTGGTCAATTTTTATTTCTACAAGTTTGTTATGTATGTTCACACTTAGTATGATGTTTTTTGAGATAAAAGTAGGCAACAAAGGTGCCACCCATGGAAGAGGGATCTAGAAAGATTAGAAATCTAATCTCTATAGGGTTCTCCAAATCCTCTCTTGAATAGAGTTTTTCAAATTACTCTGAGTTTAGTTTGAATTTTCAAATTTCAAACCTATGGGTATGAATTCCTATATGATATGATGTGATAAATATTTTGATGAAAAGAGCATTCTAATACAAAATTAATTCTGTCGCCAATTTAAGTTAGATGTCGTTTTCCTCAGTTGATAAACAGAAATAATAGTGAATTAATTACAAGCAATTAAAGATATAAGCAGAGTCGCTTCAGTTATAATTAAGATTTAGGAAGGGAATGGGAATAAAATAGACTTGAACTAAGTGTAACATAAGGGGATAGCCTGCAGTTCTATAAAAAATGAAGCTAGTGCCCTCAAAACGATCCTTGTTTATTTCTGTTCCAATGACCTAATAGATACACATAGGAATAAGAATAAAGAGTTTTTTTTTCCCTTTTTTCTTTTCTTGATTTACATGCTTTAATTCCCAAGCACATAGTACACCTGACCCAGAAACATGTTGTCACAAATTAGGAAGACCAACAGCAGAATAACACTAGCTTCCAAGGAGATGGCTGGGGATTCATACCGCTGGAGGCACATAGGACAACCATTAAAGCCAATGTTTCCTGTCTTCCTCAAGTTGTTTATGGTCAAAATTCTACTATAAGCTGCTTACCAAATGGAAAGGCGATCTTGGGAGACACCTTACTCTTTCATATCTGCTTCCAAAAGGAGTTTCAAGAGGCCTTCGCTTTAGGTGCACAGTATATTGTAGAAGGATAGCTAAGAACTTCCCATGATTATTTAAGGGTCAAGCTGACTCTTTCTTAGACTGATCAACCTGACATTTGAACTAAGTGTGAACATACACATGGAATGTTTAACTACAATTTGACTCTTTCTTGTTTTAACTAATGTTTAATATTACTGCAGCAAATTTTATAACATGAGAAAGGGACGTGGACATGTAGAAGCAGCTCCAATTTGTGACAAAATCGTATTTAATAAGGTGATGATAGACAAATTAATTCCATCTTCACCTTTGTCTCAACCCCCACCCTGAACTCCATCTCTACCAGCACAATGAATTAACTCCTGTAAAATCCATGCGCCCTCTCCTGTCATTTTACAGGTAAAGGAGGGACTGGGAGGAAATGTGCGTCTCATTCTATCTGGGGCAGCACCTCTTACTACTCATGTAGAAGCCTTTCTCCGTGTGGTGGCATGCTGCCACGTACTTCAAGGATATGGTATACCATCTCTTCAAATCCATATGGTTGATGATTTTTTCTTCTTCAGCTTCTTTGTGATTTCTTGCTGCTATTAACAGACATTTATAAACTACTCCCTATTTGATACTTTTGTAGGTCTGACTGAAAGTTGTGCGGGGACTTTTGTCTCATTGCCAAATGAACTGGCAATGCTTGGTACAGTGGGTCCACCAGTACCGAATGTGGATATACGCCTTGAATCTGTTCCTGAAATGGGATATGATGCTCTTGCAAGCGCACCACGTGGAGAAATTTGTATAAGGGGAAACACCCTATTTTCTGGCTACTACAAACGTGATGACCTCACCAAAGAGGTCCTGATTGATGGGTGGTTACACACAGGTTAATCCCAGACCTTCTCATAACTGGTTTTCAGTCCTCTTATGTAATTAAATAGAACTTGGTTCTTTTTAGCATGTATAAATATGTCTCACTCAGTTCTTTTTCTTTTTCTTTTTTTAATATCCTTTGTCAGGGGATGTTGGTGAATGGCAACCAGATGGAAGCATGAAAATAATTGACCGCAAGAAGAACATTTTCAAGCTTTCCCAAGGAGAGTATGTTGCAGTTGAAAACTTGGAGAACATTTATGCTCTTGCATCTGGTATTGACTCGGTATGCTTCTTCCTATTGTCTATAGATTTTAGTGTTCTATCAGATACCACATTTTTGTCCCTATTATAGAGCACTCATCTGATCTTTCTCACGAATTTTTTGTTTTCTATACTAGATTGCAATAACTTTTCTCATTGTAACTAATCCTAAATGTCAACTCTTTCAGATATGGGTTTATGGCAACAGCTTTGAATCTTTCCTTGTTGCTGTTGTTAATCCCAATAAGCAAGCGCTTGAAAGTTGGGCTGAAGAGAATGGCATAAGTGGCGACTTCGATTCGCTCTGTGAAAACCCCAAGGCAAAGGAACACATACTCGGAGAGCTCACTAAGATTGCAAAAGAAAAGAAGGTTCGTCCTTGCTTCTAGTGCTTGTGATTTTGATTTCAAATCATTGATCAAGAAGTAAGCTTTGAACAAAAGAAGTCTGACTTAAAACATTCCTGGAAATCAATCTTTTCTATGCAGTTGAAGGGATTTGAATTTATAAAAGCCATCCACCTCGACCCAGTGCCATTTGACATTGAACGTGACATCCTCACTCCGACCTATAAGAAGAAGAGGCCCCAGTTACAGAAATACTATCAGGTATTTGTTTCTCTTGGTTTCAAGTCTTTCTAAATGACCATAATATTTTCAATATATTTATTGGTTAAATTCACTGATTTATGGTCCAAAAATTTCATCAGGATGTTATTGACAAGATGTACAAGAGCGCTAACAAGGCATAGAACTTTTCTTATTGCATCGGGAGGATGTTCTCCTATTTTCCCTGGTGCTTACCCACTCTGCTTTGAACATTTTTTTTCTTTTTTCCTCGATGGTGATTGTGCATACGGGCTATTCATAAACCATCTGGTTATTTCAACTCTTAATTTCCAACTCCAAATTATTATTTGTTATTGTTTGTTAAATAAAGTAAAAAAAAAAAAAAAACCAAAGATAATGATATTAAAAATGATCTTCTCCACTCCCTTTTTTGTTTGCTTTATTCGCCAAAAGTAGAAAAGCCTAATCGAATTTCTCTCATGATCTTTTTCAAAGCCATAATACTATATGATTTGTTCTTCTTCCACTATAAAATGTATAAGTTCTAACACCATTAGGGTAAATCTCATGCCCTTAAAACCTCCTTTAGTCACTCTAATAAGTTTTCTTTTAATGCAAATTTCACAAAATGCTAATTGCCCTTTCTTCAAAAACCAAAGAAAAAAGTTGGAAACTCCACGAATTCCAACCAAAAATTGGCAAGTTATATTGTTCTAGTGCACCTCCATTTTCTTAAGGCATTGGTATCTCATGGTATGTAAAAGATGATAAATGTCTTCAGTAGTTTAGCTTAAATGTGTGATTTTATTTTATTTCTAAACATACATAAATATTATAATATGAAAATCTTAAAATACTTATCTAACAAAATAATCATCGGTAAAGGAGATGTCAAATTTTTTTAGCATAAACTATTTAATAATTATCGCATCTTAATTTTGTCTGGTTAGAAATATTAAAACAAAATTTGAAATTGTTGTGGCTTTAATTTATTAACATAGCAATTCTTAACTTTATAATTAATTAGAGTCGTTTGTGTTATCATTAATTAGCCCGTTTTGGGCTAGGTCTCCCAATTCATTCCCCATTTTCTCGCTTCTTTGTTTTAAAGCTCGTTGAAGAAGCTAGACCAACATTTGAAACGGCCTCGTTTCAGAGCCTCATTTTTAAATGACGTCGTTTCATATCTCTAACTTTGTCAAATATCAAAACATTTCGCTGATGAAATCACAAGATCAAGAATGCACTGTGATTCGAGGTGTGATTGAGTGAGAAGGGAACATTCGAGAGAGAAAGAGAGCTTTCATGAATGAAGAAAAATGAACTTTATAACTTTCATTAATGACGATTGCGGCTTTTTACAAAGTAATTAAGGAAACTAACTATTAATGAATAGTTAATTAATTTGTAATCAATTAAACAAATCTTAACCACATATGGTTACAGTTTAACAACTATAGTTAAAATCTAACTACTCTTGTTAACAGTGATTATTACAAAATCTATATAATATCTATTATTTATTAGTCTTCCTCAAGATGGAGTATACAAAGTTTATATACCCAGCTTGATTATAGTTTGTTGAAATGCTAAAGTAAAAAGCAGTTTCATGAAGCAATCGACTAAATGATGAGCTGAAGATACAAATAGAAGATGAATATGCAAGTTGTAACTACAACCTTGTACTGTGACAATCAATTCACAATTAAAATAGCCGAAAATCTGGTATTTCATGAATGAGCACATCGAGATATTGGGACCATTGCAACTCGCATATGACAGTAGCAATGGCGCGATATCTGCTTCAGAGAATGACTGTGAAATTGTCTGTTGTTTCTTCACTTTCCACAAAATGAGTATTTCACCAAGAAAAATACAAAAATTAATGCAGATTTATAGGTATCAACACAATAAATCCAGATATTTTGAACAAGATAGAATAACCCCTCTCATAATGTTCCTTTCAAATATCATAGAACTTTATGGACAATTTGGTTTCTTTGTTGATGAATTCAAAAATTGCAATAGTTGCTGTACTACAAAAAAAAAATGCCAGGTCTAATGTTAATCAAGTAAAAAAACGGTCTATATGATATAATATCAACATAATCTGATCTATCTATACATGATACCTTGATTGAAGAAACTATAAAAGTAGGGGTGGGTTTACACCATAAAAAACATGTCTCACATAGTAAGTCCAATGTCTACTTTCTTTAGCGAAGATCAATACCAGTGTGAGATTTTGCTACTTCCAAACCTAAATTTTTTTTTAACTCATCGAGGTCCTTAATTTTGAACAAGCTATGCAATTAGTACTTGACAATTTTAATCTATTTCAAGCTATTACTAGCAAGTATAACATCATCTGTATATATGCTAAGAGTTATGAAATATGATCAGTATACTTAAAAAATAAAGAGGAATCAAAATGAGCTTGCTTACAATTTTGCTTTTTTAAGGCATCTGTAAGTTGGAAATACCATTTTCTACTAACTTGTTTTAATCTATACAAACTCTTTTTTAAACGACATATCTTGTTGTTGTTATTAGCTTCAAAACTTAGTGGGAGGCTCATATAAACTTCATCATATAGATCACCATGTAGGAAGACATTATTGATGTCTAACTGGTGGAGCAACCGGCCTCTAGCAGCAGTAATAACAAGAAGAGTCTAAATTGTAGTCAATTTGGCTACTATAGAAAATGTGCTCAAATTGTCAACTTCTAATTTCTAGGTATAGCCTTTAGTTACTAATCTAGCCGCTTTTCTTTTTATTTTTGTAAACCCATTTGTGAGCAATTGTTTTTTTATTAGAAGGTAAATCAGTCAACTCTCATGTTTTATTTTTTTCTAGATCTTTTATTTCAGCAGACATAACTGCTTTCCAACATGGATGTTGAATGGCTTTATGATAAGATTTAAGTTTCTTATCTTGGGTTATGGCAAGAACAAAGGATTTGTAGGAGTCACTTAAATTTTTATATGGAAGAACACTTCTTTTGAAATGTGATGTAACTTAGAATTAATATTAGACTTACGGCCCAAATGCAATGAGTTGTTTTAAATAATAGGTCAGTTGTTGTCAATTGAGGTCATTTTGTTTTATAGTATTAAATATAATGAGCAAAGAATATGAATGAATCTCTTCTTTCTAAATAAGAACCAATATACCACATTTTCCATTGAACATGTTAGGCAATTAGCTTACATTAAATATTAACACTAGGAAAAAAGATGAAAATATATGGATCTTAGTTGTTAGACATAACAGCTTGCATTTTATTTCCTTCTTTGATGCTACATATTACATCATTTAACCAAAAGAAAGATGTACTTTTGCTAAGAAAGATAAATATAGTAATTACAATTGTATTAGAAAGAGCACAACATTCACCTATATTGTTAATATTTGTGTACAACATCAAACGTATTCCATGAGATGCATCCATGACATAATTGTAATAATTTTGTTAAGATACTGTAATAATTTCTTATGTCAATAGAGGATAAGTTATCAACTTTTGCCCAATTGTCACAAACACAACAAATAACGTCTATTAAACTCAAAAGAAAGAGATTATACCAAAATTATAATAAGGTGATTGAAATAAAATTTACAAAGTTCTATAAGCCAAAAGATAAATTTGATTTCAACATTTTTCACATGAGAAGACTGATACACAAAATATATTATTTACAAAAAATGTTTAATCTAGTTGCATATTGATATAATTGATAAAATGATATTTGTGCAGATACTTATTACGTGAATAAGTTCACTAGATTTATTCAGATAAATAAACAATTACATAAAGTTGCCCTAAGTGAAGCAAAAGCATACGCGTAATAATAGTGTAAAAATTATTCTTTCACTCAGTTATACAATGGTTTACGTGTATGGAACCAATCTAGCTTTTACTCTTTAAAGTCATATAAGTTAGTAATTAAAAACCCATTATTCTCAATATAAGAACGATAATATGAGATGATTACGCATTATGGATGATTCTTGAAGTATAGAATCATGACAATGTTAGAGAAAAAAGTTTATCTTTAAAAAAATTGATCTATATGACATTCAATTATAGTCATTACTATTAAGTATGATATTATTCATACATCTACCAAGGTTACAGTAGATGAAACTTAATGAAATTTATTGATGATAATGCTATTTTCTCTAGAAAAATTATTCTTATACCTTTTAGAGGCCATGACATTAAGTGTTAGTAGTTATTATTAGGTTCAATGTAATTAATTAATATTTTTTTTTTGTTATATTGTTAATTAATGAGATTAATTTTTTAATTTACTAATTACTACTTAATTAAATGATTGATAGGTCTATATTTTTATAAAAGGCCATACATTCTAGTCGAATTATTTTTTGCTATCTAATGATTAATATCTATATAGCACTTACTGATGAATCTACAAAAATTCTACAGAAAAAATTCTTCAAATTCACTGACGGCTTGATAATTGAATCTAATGTGCTACACATGCAAAGTTAATAAACTTTTTCCTAGACTTTGAGTGGCTGAAAGAAATTTGTATCTGTAATTTTAAAGTTTAATTAAATGAGCTAAATTTAATTTTAAAAAATTTATTCAAAGGTATTTGAAGCTGGATTAATTAATTACTTTGAAGTTAATGATGAAATGATTGAAGGTTAATTATTCTATCATGATCAAGTACTAAAATGGAAAAAAAAAAAAACCATATCCACTATGATTGATTACATTGATAGAATACACAACACGGAACCATAAAGCATGGATGCTTTCAATCTATTACCACTCTAGCCTGTCTCTGGAAATCTTGAAACATCACTTGGCAGGCTATCACTTCTTGACTGAAATCTTGTTTGCCACTCATGAGCCAATGCAAGAGATAAAGTTGAGTACTGTAATGCCAGCAGCTCCTCTCTGCTATACTTCATTCTTTGATCTGTTTCAAGAATGGAACCAAAAAATAATACACTTGAGTGAGAAAAGGTTAGTTTCCCAGTTACTAAAAAATTAGATCACAAGTATTCCTACCTATAAGGAAGGGAAATTCTTCTTGCTTTTTCTTGGCTTGCTTAGTCTTCAAGTATGTTCGTGATCGCGATGGTCCACATGGACTACTTTGATCGGATGGAGAAACTCGAACGAGTTCATGCCTAACTTCCATTTGGGGAAATCTCTTGCACAAAGATGATATAGCACCTTCACTTAGAGCCAGCAACCTCTCAAGTCAAGCATTTTTAGTTCTGCTTGGGGTCTAAATGAGTCAACCCATGATCCG
>NW_019014613.1:820332-835566 GCF_000150535.2 Carica papaya
TTTATCATTGGCACTAATGAAATAAATATTAATGCAGTTAAATGATTTCTTAATGCCTAATTCACCATTAAAGATCTTGGCTACACAAAAAAATTTCTTGGCATTGAGATGGCTAAGTTTGAAAAAGGTAAATCTCTCAATCAAAGAAAGTATATATTAGATATCTTACAAAATATAGATATGTTAGTTCAAAGCTAGTTTCTACTCCACTGCTAAGGAATTTTAAGCTTACTACAACAAGCACTCCTTACTCTAATCCAGAGCAATATCGAAGATTAGTTAACAAACTTTTATATCTTAATCTTACTCGGCTACATATAAGTTACACAGTTCAGCAATTAAACCAATTTGTTAGTGCTCTATATCCACATCATTGGGATGCTGCTACTCACCTACTTCGTTATCTAAAGAGTTGTCCTTCTAAAGGTCTTTTTTTCCCTACTTATGATTGTCTTCAAATAAAGGCCTACTGCAACGCTGACTGTACTTCGTGTATTGGTACTAGAAGATCCTTAACAGGGTACTGTATCTTCATAGGATCATCTCCTATTTCATGGAAAATTAAGAAACAATCTATCATTTTTCGTTTATATGTCGAAGCTAAATATTGCAATATGGGAATATAAACTACTTCTACTTTCCTACCTTCTTAAAGATCTTAAGCTTCCTCTCACTTCACCAGTTCCATTACTTTGTGATAATCAAGGCGCTACATCACACAAAATCCTATATTCCATGAATGAACGAACGAAGCATTTGGATATAGACTGTCATTTGGTTTGTGATCAATTCAAGCAAGGCTTTATACTTTCGTAACATGTTCCCTTTGCTTCCCAGCTGGCATATATGTTTACAAAGTCTCTTTATGCTCCAGTTTTTCATTGCCATTTATCCAAGTTGGATTTGTATGACATTCACTAAGCTCCAACTTGAGGGAGGATGGAAGATTATTGATGGTGTGTACAGTTTTTGTATTTGTTGCTGACGTGTAAAGTTTGTTATATTTATTTTCTATTCATTTGTGATGTTGTCTTTTAGCTGTAGGCGATTAGTTATCTTGTATATATACACTAGTGGTAAAACTCTGTTGTATAGGGTGTGGAAAACAGATAATAAAATTTTTGCCTTTTCATCCCATATTTTCTTCTATGCTCTATTATGTTATTCTTCTCTGCTTTGTTCTGTTCTGTAGTGCATTCATCTTCTTTTTCTCCCATATTTTGCTTGATTTTGTTTGTTATGCATTCCTTTTGTACATATTTTCAATTCTTTATAACTCATCATTGTATTAGCAGTAAAAGAAGTTTTAAGATAGATGAGAGAGAAGAGAAAAAAGATTTGGGTATAAATGGAATAAGAAGTTCAATTAAAGAGAACAAGACACAAGAAAAGAAAAGATTTCACTTCAAAAAGAGGGCTTTTATGGTTGGTATGTAGTGAAAGGAAAAAGAAAATAAAACAAAAGATATGTATGTTACTCAAGTAGAGAAAGTTGTAGAAACATAGAAAAAAGTTATAGAACATAAAGACAAAAATATAAAATATTAAGAGGAAATAAGAGGGGAAAAGTAGTAGTAACAAGGACTGAGGGCTCTAATAGCATTTTTCAAGATTCTAAATCCTGATTTGAGAAGGAATAGAGAAGAGAGAAGATATAAACAAATAAGAAGAAGAAGAAGAAGTTAGCTTTAGAGAAAGAAAATTGAAATTTATTCATATTTTCTTTGATATAAAACAATATTTTTTATAGCTAAAAATAAACTACTTAAAATTAAATCTTCACTAATATTCAGTAATCTTAACAACTCAGCTAATAAATAAGTATTAAAATAAGACTATCATCCTGAGGAATGTCAGATTTTGCCCTTGCTACAGATCACGAGGATTTTTTGTAATGAGAATAATTAGATTTTTATTTTTTATTTTTAATAATTCAAATAATTTCTTATATAACAGTCAATTTTATTACAATTAAAAACTATAATATTTTTCTTAAAAAAAAAAAAAAAAAAAGGGGAAAAGAATTAAACCCAATAAGTCAACATTTAGCTGAACCCAAATTCTAAGATCGCCTTTTTTTTTTCATCTCAACCATCTAAATTAACTAAGCCCATACTAGTTAAAACCTAAAAGCCCATGTTCGTCATCTTACGCCTTACACCCTAACCCTAGGCTACACTCACCCTTTACATCTTCTCCAAACCTAAGCCCTTATTATACCAAGAACAATGTCACCAGTTAACTTCCATATATGCAGCTCCCAGCATAAATCATTTACAAATAAGAACTCATCACTGGGTTCCCAGGACCCTACTCACTGCTTATTGTCCACTAAAAATAAACCCAGCAATGCAAGAACTCAAAAGTGTTTATCATCAACATCAACAACTGAAATGCAATACATCGTGTTGATCTTCTATCATGTTTATCAGGAAATATAAGGTGTACCTGTAAATTTTAAACAAACAATTTGATGAAGAACCTATGTCAACCATCTCTCTCTCTCTCCCTTTCTTTGTCGTTCTATGATGAAACGGAGGTTGACTAATCCTTCCATCCCTCCTTGTTCAGCCGTCGAGAAGCAAGGCCCTTGGAGGAAAGACTTGGAGTAACAGGCGTTGTGGGTGCTTTGGGAGCTTCCTCGTCATCCCAACTATCACCCCAACTGTCATTCCATCCATCATTCGTGTCCGAGTCTGCCTTTGTCCCCCCACAATCTGGGAACTCCATATCAAGCCTTTGGTATTTACCAACATTGCTTGAGACCTGCCTACGACGAAAAGTCATGTACATCCAAGCTGATGCCAGAATCAGAAGGGAAGCAAAGATAACAAATGCAATAACAGGGATCCGTGACTGATGGATTATGTATGTGGACTGGGTAGAAGTATGGGATTCCTTTGCAAGATTGCGTGAAATCAAATCCTTGAAATCAAGGCCGCAATGGCCTTCTCCAGCTGTTAAAACAATCAAGTTACCTGTTCCTCCATCTTTAATAGAAACCTTCACCTGCATCATTTGAATATACAGTGACTATTTAGGTTGATTATGATTAACTTTTTCACGTAAAAGCTCGAAATGGTAACTTCTTACAGACAACTTATGCTGAATGTCATTATACATAATTGATATCCTAGCATTTAATAGACATCTTCTAAGACAGATATTCAACTAGAAACTCCCAGACCTCCAAGAGAAAAATATTAAAAAAGAAAAAAACCGAAGATCAAGCTTAGTTCATTTCCCATTCCATTCCCATTAATCTTGGTACATGTTGTTTGTGTTGCAAGTCTTAGTATGTACTTACAAAATGATTTTTATATTTGAATTTAATTAACTCCAATTCCAACCTTGACTTCTGACAACATGATACTTGTGTCAATGGATATCATAAATTTTTTCCTTTCTTTCTTTCACTTTTTTTTGTCTTTCAAAAGACCTAACCTTCCTACATAATTTCATAACTTTCTTTCCATAGTGATCGTATAGTAAGCAGAACCTCTGATATGGTTAGGACGGACTTGCCATTCATGTGCAAAAAGACTAAATATCACTGAAAGCTATCTTAATGGATTTCGGTCATTTATTACTACCTTCCTGTCTTCTTTCTCTTGAAGCTGAACTTCAGTTTTCTCTAACCGGACAAAGTCAGGAGCAGATATTTTAATGTTAAGAGGGCTTTTCCCCTTGTTCTGGATTAAGAGGGAAAGATCTGGTGACTCTGCATCAAGTACAGACATTATATTCAGAATTTTCCATGTTAACTGAACAGACCAAAAGAGGAAGGAGGGAGGAGGAGAAGAGAAAGTAACAAAAATATATGAAAGTTTCACACCCCATAGAGCAATTCTTTAACTATAACAAATGTGTGAACACAAAACCAAACTGCATCACCAATTTGGATGTGAAAGAAGCTCCAAACTCTATTTGGTACATAAGGAAAAAAACACCAAGATATATATCACATTCCTTAGTAATCACATAATTTAAGAATTGCAAATGAATCACTGAAAGATATTACATATTAATAAAACAAGATGGCAAATTTCTTAAAACATTAAATTTGTAATGTATGTCGATATCATAATTCAAATAATACAGAATGGGCTATATCTGGATTGCCTAAATAGATTAGAAATTATAATCTATTGAGTACAATATTCTATAATTATTCTTTTATTTTAAAGAAAACAATATTCTATCATTATTGTTTTGGTAACTTTAGAATTTCATTCTTTTTAGTATTGGGTTTCTTATTATTCTTAGTAGTAATATTTCATAATCTTATTCTTCCTCTAGTCTAATCCTATCTAGGAATATTACCTAGGAAGTATTACAAATATCTTCGTCACTTTGTGGTACGAACTTCAGTGATTCAATGAAATACTTTGAGGGTTTCTAAAATTCTGATTATGTGATGTAATCAGATTCTTGTGATGCTCAAGAGTTCTTAGATGCGATTTCTAAGAAACCTAGCGTAACATTTATATTTTTTTTTGTTCTCAAATTCCTCAATATGCAAATTAAACTTTCCTAGATTGCATGGCAGACCTGATCCCCATGTTCAATACAAACAAGAAAATCATGTAATCCTAATCCTAATTCACCAATCAAAAGCTCAATGATTCAAGACCACTTTCCGGCATGCTCAATCATTGTGACCATTGGCATTTTTTCTCCCAAGATGCACAAATTTGCAGACTTTCTACAGAAAACAAATTGGCACAGCAAACAGAATGAAGGAAAATATCATAAACAACTAATACAAGCCACAAATTAGTAACCGAAAATATTCCCAAAACAGAGAAAGGATACCATTTCCCGGAACCCTTAGACATGCGACAAACTTATCCTTCTCATCCGTACACATATTAGATGGATCACATTCCTCGCCACGGGCCCCTTCTTTCCTCGAAGGTGTCCTGAACTTTGTTTTCACCTCATGTCCCTTCTCTTTGGTCCCTTCCTTTTGTTCTACTATATCACCTGGTTTCCCTTTTTTCTCATCATGCTGGCCTTTAGATTGATTACTTAAATCAATCTCTCTCTTTTGAACATGATCCGCTTCTTTTGCGGCCGGCTGATCATCTAAATTAGTCTTATTTGTGGCATTCTCCATTCCCTCCTTAGATCCATCCAATTGATGCTTTTCATTTCCCTTTACTATGTCTACACCAGTAGAGTTCTGAACCAAATCGGATTCAACATTTGATCCAATGGTGGAATTTATATTTGAATCTAAACGACTCTTTGCAGTTACATCCACCTACATTGAGCAACTTATTTTAATGAAAAGATTTCAAGACTTAGTCTATTCGAATAAGAAAATACACTCCTGTTGGGTTTTAAAGCCGTGATATTTACCTTTGTATCGTCAAGAGAGCAATCAACCGCCACAAGTAGCAGGAAAAGACCCATCAAAAGAACACGATTCCTGTCCATTTCTTAAGATAAATCCACTTCAATATGCTACAAAAGGATCCTATTTCACATTATTAAACGTGAGAATTTGAAACCAGCAGACACATACTTCAGAAATTAGTAAAAAGCTTGAAAATACTAACCCCGAAAAGATGACTGTTTCCGCCCATTTGTTCCGAGTTGTTGTAGTATTCATCTCCACAGACGATCTATTTCTCGTCAAGCTAAGCTACCAGCTAAAAATTAGTACCGAGTGTAGGATCATTTGGAAGTTAGGGTTTAACGGCGACAAGAAATGAGGAGAAACAGAGAGGGAGAGCAATTGACCAAAAGTTTGTGCCGCCTACGACCCTTGCGCGTGGGGAGTTGAATGTGGTTATGAAATCTTGATTTTGATATATAAATAAAATTAGTAATTAAAGGGAATTTAATTTTCAAAATTCTAATTTAAAATCATTCTGATGAAGGAAAGACTTAAAATGTCTTTAAAATGCTTAATTTAATCAATCTAACATATTAATTGTTCGCCTAATGAATAAATAAAAATAATGAAAAGTAATAATAACATTAATTAAAAGTATTTATCAAACACATAAAAAATTATTTTTACCCACAATGTATATGATTTTTTCAAGTAATGATTTTAACCCAAATTATATATGATTTAAATATGGATTTTGATTAAAAACTTATACGTTACGTAAAGTGTATAAAAATTGTGTTCTAGAAATTGTCAAACCTTCAAAAATAGATTGTCATATTTTATTTTTAGAATTGTACTAATTAATAAAATGCTAGAATATTTTTATTTCATCGTTAACTTCCAAAAAAATATTTAAATTGCACTATAAATTTTTTCTTTAGATTTAATTAACCATAAACTTTTAAAAATTTTCAAATTGTACATCGACCATTATTGTCATTAATGCAACCAATAGCGCCTACATGGGTTTGTTTATATACATAAACAAATATCATGTAGACACCATATTTTCACACGTGACAAATATAAGTTTCGGTCAAGACACAACTATTTATACAGCCGAAAGCTCACATGTCTTTCATTTTCCCTCTATAGCAGATCATGTTCGAAAGAATGGCACCTTGGTATGTCCCGTCCGTAATGTTACTTGAAAAAATATCCCTCTCTTTATCGCCCACAAAATCTTACCACGTAATAGTCCCAACCCTATTAAAATGAATCCGGTTCAATCCATAACAATCAAATTAATAATAAATTCAAAATAAAGTAGTCACTAAATTTTCACCTAAAATAGCCAACAAACAAGATTTTGAACAACTACTGATGCCTAGCCCATTCAATTTGAGAACCTACAATGATGACTAGTCATTGGTCTCATTGATTGCTAGTGTTCACTTTATCCCCGTTCGTGAAACAAACAACAATGCTGACGAAGAGGATGAAAACGACGATATGGGGGAGTTTAAAGGATTCTTTATCAATCTTAATAATGCATCATTTACCAAATCTGATGAGCTTCCCCTTAATGGTTAATGTTAAAAAAAAAGACGTTCATATTAGACTTATGTTAGAATATATTATTATATCGATTGGTCGTAACTGCAAAACTTATATTGTCATATTGAGGGTGAAGCACCACTACCACTGCCACCAACAACAAGAAGAGGCAATAATGTGACGTTGGTTTTAAACCCTTCACTTCTAGGCCTATTGATTTGGTAATTGTGCTTAATATGAGTGGGAGTATGACTGGAGCCAAGCTTTAGATGTTGAAACATGTCATGTGCTTGGTTATGATATGATATCAAAATGGTATCTACTTAGATGCGTTGACAAATATATGTGGCTGCTATTAATAGCACTAATAATAACAACAATCAATGGTGCAATTTGAACATTTTTAAAATTTAATAGCTAATTTAAACCCAAAAAAATATTTAAGGTGTAATTTGAATATTTTCCAAAAGTTAAAAATGAAGGTATTTTGGCCATTAAGAAACTTCTTATATATTTTTACATTTTGACAAATATATATAGATAGTAGCTAATAATATTACCATATAGTTCTGATTGTCCTCACATAATGAATAACTACCACTAAATTTTAAAGAATATACAAACATCGCATGACCACTTAATAGTATGTACCAAATATAATAACAAAATGACAACAAGGTATATAACTTCAAGTAAAGGTATGAAACTTTTGATAATATGAAACAATTATGGTATTATTAAATGATTGAAAAATTACAGTGTTTCTTTTTTTTTTTTTAGCTTTAAAGGAAAAAAAAGCATTACACACTAAGGGCATTTAGTATAGTCCATGCAATACCATTAAAATAAGACAATTAAACTAGTAAAGAGCCTCATAAGCATGATCAAGCCTAACAAAACTTTTATTTATAGATTATGCCCAATTGGCAAGTTTTTCTGTACACGTATTAGCTTTTATAAAAAACATGGGATATTTAGACCTCTCAATCTCCCATGAGAATATCTCTTATTTGAACATCAACATTTGTGGTAGGTGTGTCAAGTCTATTGAGCCTCTGCAACCAATAGATTAAGGAGAGGGAACCTATCTCGAAGATCAACTTCTTAATTCACTTCTCATACGCTACTCTGAGACCTTTAAGCACACCCATTCTCTATGAGTCTAGAACAAGATACGATGTCCAACATGATGTATGAAACTGACAACCTAATTGTCACCGTTGCCAGAAATGAATCCTCCAATAAAAACACTCTCGAAGTTGCATATAGGTAGAGTGATCCATGTTGAGATTGAACTAATGAAGCATTGGGGTTACCTAGAGCACCTTGAGGCTGTGGTTACTACTTCTCATATTCGGATGATGGTTGATATGATGTTGGGTCCTCTGAAATTCTTAAGCAAGGTTGATGATCTCATAACTTGAAGGGATCTTGAATTAATCCTTATTATCCAACATGAACTCGTTCTTCCTCCTACAAAAAATTTAGACGATAATAGAAAATATTGCTCACCTGCTTGCAATACCATGAGTATTAGCTTCCTTATTTAGGTTCTAGATTATCCACATGTTAAAAGAAATGGAGAAGAAAATTAATATATATATTATCAATAAGCTTATTTGATACCTATTTTGACATTGGAGAGTCTCTTAGTGCATGGATTATGCTCTCATTTTCTCTATAACATTTAGGACATTTGTCATCTTACTTAAAGTGGTGATGTTCTCTTTTTTGATTGGTAAGAATACTTCCAAAAGTTAGTAATTATATGAATTTTTGTATTCTTTCAAGAGTCAAAAGAGTCCAAATTATTTTATAATGATTATTCTAATATACTTATAAGTGATCTTCACCTTAATTTTCTTGTCACCGAAAATGATTTTTTTTCAACTTAAGGGTCCTATTGGTCATATCCTTGTGTTCTTAGGATATCCCAAGGCAAGTTTTGTGTGGTTAGAGAGTTGAGAACTCCTCATATTTTCAAGAGCCATTTGGATGGACATAAGAGTCAACAATACGATCAAGGTTCTCATTGATCACCTGGCTTTAGACACCTGAAATGAGCGACTGGCCATTCACCCAAGTGTCTTTTTAGAATCGTATGCTACAATTATTTATCAATTATAAATTTACCCATACCTAATGAGTTTAATATATTTATATAGGTTATGCTAGATCCTAGAACCCCTACTTAGAGGATTCCCTAGTGAAAAGAACTCCAATATTAATGTTTATAAAGCCATCACTAGTAGGAGTAATATATTTATTATCACATGGATCTTTATATAATGTAAACGATTACTCTATTATAAACTTATATTTTAATAAATAAAATTAAGTAAAAAAGTCTCTGAAAATATATTTTTATATACTCAGCATCTTATTGTAATTTCTTCATTATACTTTCTTGGATGTCGATCTAATTAACAACAATATTTTGAAGTAAAAGAACTATAGATGAATAAAAAGAGAAAATGACTTTTTTGTTTGAATAAATAAAAATTAAAGAAATTAAAGGCAACAAAAATGATTATTTTAATATGTCATTTGGTTTACACTATTAGTAATAAGGATGTTTTCTCCCATTTGGAGAATGAGAAATAAATTCCTTTCATTTCGCCCAATTAAAAACTAAACTTGCCCCAAAAGGCTACTTGGCCCATCCAAGCTTGCAAAATATGTAAACAACTTGGGCTTTTTCTTTTAAAAATAATAATAATAATAATAAATTTCTTAGTTATGGGCTTCATCTCTCCAATCTTGACAAAACCATTTAAAAAAATTAATTCCAGACTATGAGATAATACTGTGATTTTTTATAATAAATTTCTTATTTAAATTTTTAATTTAATTGATAAATTTTGTTTAATATAAATACCCAATCTTTATTGTTATTTAATTTTTAATTTCTAACACACCTGGCGTCGGTGAACGTCGGCTACAGACCTAGTCAACTGACCCTGATTCCAGGGACTTCCATGGATGGCAAAAAAGTCATAACAATTATGAACAAGGGAGATAGATAGACATCAACTTCACCTAATTAATTAATTAATCAGGATTAATTAATTAATAATTGTGAGTCAAAATTCTAGATGAGATGACACCGGTTGGGAGGTAAACGCAAAAGTCAAACCGACTGGGTCCAGCGCCATGCTTTTATCCTCCTACCTTAGATTATTCAAATAATATTCCTAAACCTTGCTATTATTTTCAACCAAAAGTCACTCTGCTCTTTTGACTAATTTTAAGCTCTAACATACATATATATATATATAAATATATTCACTTCTATAAATCCCTCTTCACATTTGAACAACCCCCCCCTATGACTTCATACTTAATCTTACTCATTTATATATATATATGTATATATGTATCTATACGGACAGACAACATGTACATGTATAACTTATTTAATCTTTAAGCATACGTGACAATCTAAAGAAATTGAAATTTGTTATTTATGTTCAACCTAAATAGTTTAAACTGTATTAGACAAATAATAAATAAATAAATTAGTTAGAGCGTAAGTAAAATTGATTTAGACATTACATGAACTATAAAATGAGATAAAAATATGTTAACAAATTTGGTAAAGTCAATGATTTAGAGGGTTTAATCATGTAGTTAACTAATTTGAAGGGAAAGTCATTTGGATATTTAATGGGTTATTGTAATGCCTAATGTCTCAAAATTATTTGTCTAATCATTAACCTTTTAAGCATAAGGGAGTTCTTGTCAAATAACTTAACAATTACAATTTTTTTAATGTGAGATTAACATAATTTTTTCTTCTACTCAAAACATTTTATATCCTCAATAAGTTTATATATCACTGTAAAAATCTTAATCAATTTCTAAAATTATATAGAGACACAAGCTACAAGTATATATTATATTTTCTCTTAAACTACTACCACTATAAGATATTATGAGTGTTCATTATCAAGTTCAAACAAGACAAAACTACACCATACCATATTGTTTTCCTTAATCTTTCGTCAATAGTCTATAGGATGTTAAGAGCTAATATATTTTTATTTAACTCTTCAATTATGATTAAACCAATCAAATTATGTTTAAAGAAAAACTATATATATATATATATACACACACATGTATATTTATATTTTAAAATTCAAATTAACTAAGCAAATTTCTCACACATGCCTTAAAATTTCAACCAAATCGACTAAACCCAATGCTTAATTGATGTAACACCCTTATTTCTTAACCTAACTTTAACTTATGTAATGTCAAATGGCTCTCTATCATATATTCTTTTCATCAATCATCATATCACTCGTGCTGATTACAACATAAAACTTTTTATATCATCTTCCTATATTTGTCTATTTCTCTTCTCCTTCTTCATTTCATAAACATTATCTCTCTTCTTCAACAGCCACCACATTGCAACCATTTGCCACTTGCCAAAGTTGTCAAGTTAAGGTTGTAAATAAAAATTTTGAAGTCAGTACATAACAAAATTATAGAGTTACACTATCATATTTAGGGGTATTCATCAATCAAAGCTGAACTGAGCCGAAATTAAAAATAAAAAAAGTTCGAACCAAAAATTGTGATCGTTCTCTATTCTCCCCAGTTAGGTCTAGATTGAAAAAAAAAATTATTCAATCCTGTATATATTGGAAGTAAGCCAAAATACACACTCTTTTTGTCTAGAAAAAATATGTTTTAATTAAAATATTATATATATATATAAAAGAAAATATGTACATATAGTAAGTCTCTCTTCCTCAACTATAGCATATTATATATAAAATGTAATGTAATGTAATATAACATAATAATAAGAAAGAGAAAATGAAGAGAAAAGGGAAAGAACATTGGAGAGAGAGAGAGGTTGGCAATGATTAGAGGTAAAGGAAGCATATCAAACTGGTAGTGTTTTGGTGGCACTGGATGGCAAACTTGAAGTACATGAGAGGAATAGAAGCAATGGAATGATGTTAGAGAGAGAAAAGTTGTTTATTCTCTCTTTGTCTCTTTGATTTTTGGTTTCTAGGAAAACTACTTTTAATTTTTTAGGTTTTAGATGGCTAGTGGTGGGGTATGTAGACTCATGTGAGGTAGGGTTAAGTATTTAATATGTCTAAACGTAGATACAATTTATATTTTTTATTTTTAATTTTTGTTTAATCTAAAATTTTCTACCAAAATAGGGAACAAACCAAGAACAAATTAATAGGAAATAAATTTCTCAACCCAAAATATCATGGACTAAGGATTTGGTCATTTCTTATCATTGATATTCTAGTCGGAAATGATTTTTCAATTCAAACTGGAAAATGAATAGTCCTAGTCATATTGTTCAAGTAAGCACTAGCAACATACTCACAATCAATTGAATTACACCATGAAACTCCATGCTTTAAGCTTGCTACTTTTGATCATTTTACACGATCACCTAAAATGAAAAAGATCGAATTTTAGAAATTGAACTACCATGTTCATATCAAGTTGATCACCTTATAACAAATAAGAGAGAACTTACCCAAATGATAACTTTAGCCCTAGCGAAGTCATTAAGTATTTCCTTTACATTAGGTCACCATGAGGATCACTTTCCTTCATGCTAAAAGACTCTCTAAGAACATGACTCTTACCTATCTAAGTTATTAAAAATTACATAATTCTTGGCCATAAAAAGATTATCATCTCTTGCTAAAAATAAACTCCCCCAAAAATTATAACTAAGAAATCAAATATCAAATTGATGTTAAGCCATTAAAAGGATCTTCGTTTATTAGGCTAAAAGGAAACTTACCAAAAACATAAATTTAACCTAACTAAGTCATCAGACATCTGCTTAGTCTTCGGTGACCAAAAGATTTATCTCAAGTTAAAAGAAAACTTACTTAAAAGGTGACTTTAGCTATAGCCAAGTTTTCCAATATCATCTTGACCTCATGACACAAAAAAGACTACCCTATCTCAAATTAAAAGTTATCTAAAGGATAATAATATCCTTATCATTAGAAATTGTCTTCATCTTGGCCTTTAAAAGGACCGCCTTACAAAGCTAAAAAGGGATTTATCTAAAAAAATCATTTTAGCCCTAGACAAACAATCGAGTTTCGACTTAATCTTGGGCCACCAAAAAGATCACAATATTTTCGAATATAAAAAACGCCTTGTAAAAAAGATGACACGTCTCTAACTAAGTCATTAAGCATCACCTTAGTCCTAGAGAACTAAAAATATTATTCACTCTTAAGTTAAAACTCAAAAAATAAATAAATTTGGCCTTTACCCAATTATTACGAATTTTCTTACTTCTATGTTGAATAAATATTCTCCAAAAAAATAAAAATAAAAATAAACTTTGAAGCTAGTCAAGTTTCTTAAATATTGTTCTAAACTTTTAAAAGTAAAAGAAACGAATGTCCTCTCAAGCCAAGAAGGAAGATTATGCTGAAAATAATCTCAACTAAGACATTAAAAAAGAGAAAAAAAAAAGAGGCAGAAGAAAGGTAAAAGAAGAAAATTCATTCATCTATAGGAAAAAGAAATGTTTTATCTATTTTATACGTCAATTCATAAAAAAGACTAATTTTTACTTAATGAAAAAAGAAATATATTTTTATTTAAAAATAAAGCAATCAATGTTTTCACGTGGTGGCCTTAGCCACAGAGCAAACGACGTTGTTTTCCACTTCTAGACTTCCACAAACAAAGTCGACTTCTTCACCTTTGCTTGAGAATCACTAGGAACAGTATTAAGAAGAAATAACAAATGAGACTTTTATACTCCTCACTCACCCATTAAGAACTTATATTTTATTACCTCGAATATTAACTTATTCATAAAAGAAAAATTCTTAAACTCCTCCATAATAGTCTTTATCATCTTCTCAATCAAGCATAAAGAATCCCCAAATTCAACTTAAGAGAAAAAAAAAACACTTAGTTTTAGCAATCTAAAATTTACAATCCAAAGTTTGTAGCAATTTTGCTGCATTTTTTTTTTTTTTTGCATTAAAATTTTACTATATTGGAATAGCTCTACAATAGGTTCGTTATAAAATAATTATAGTTTTATTATAGATATATAATAACAAAATGTAAATGATCATTTTGGTGTTAAGAGATTATTGCTATCTAGCTCATATTGATCAAATGTCAATTTGTAGATACCATGATTGTATTAGTAAGTTGGTGTATGTGTATCATATATATATATATATATATATATATATATATATATATAGAGAGAGAGAGAGAGAGAGAGAGAGAGAGAGAAAGAGAGAGAGAGACCAATTAAGTAATGCATCATCCCATAACATGGAGTTTTGAAAACTTTCTTCTATATATAATAATAATATAGTTCGAGAGAGGAAACCATGAAGATAGCAAGTTAAAGCATATGATATATTTGTTTTGATTTTGATCTATCTATTTTATGTAAACTAATAAATAACAAAAGCAATTTGAGGTTGCAATAATAGAAAGGTGATGTTTTATCATCCAACAAAAATGAAAAGTGGCCACTTTACAACAATTGAATAATTAACCCGAGCCCTCTATACTATTTAATTTTGCTGCCTTTTTCCTTTAATTGAGGTGTTGTAAATTAAATATGGGATTGTTTGTCAAAACTTGTTTTTTATCACAATTTTTCTATTGTTTTCTTTCTTGTAATGATTCGATTAACAATCAGTTTTTCTATTGTTGTAATTTGATTGCTAATTTTGTTTTTTTGAATACATACTAATATATGCTAAGTTTATGATGATAGTTGATTTTACTACATTATATATATATATATATATATGGTTATTCCTTGCCATGTGACTTGGAGCTTCTTTTTGCTCTGTGAAAGATATGTGTATGAACATATAATACATTATATATATATGTGTGTGTGTGTGTGTGTGTGGGTATCTGGGACATCTGTCCTTGTATTAATGATGCTAATCAAAGAAAGGGCATCGTCATGGGCAAGAAGTTGAACAAGTCAAGCATAAAGTTTGCGATAAGGGGGACCATATGTATATATACAATGAGCCAAAAGAATGGAGCAAGATGTTCCCATGAAATTTTCTTCTTCTCACATCAATAATCAAATATCATTCACACCTTTTTTTTTTTTTATTATTATTATACAAACACATACGTCTTCATCACAAATTTAGACAAGAGAAAAACACAATCTATTGTGAGCCGAAAGAAGAGACTGTTATCCTTTTTCTTTTTTTCCTAGTATACAATATTACTGGCGGATTCATAATCCTTTATTGGCTTTTGGCTCTTCATGCAAACCACCCAGCAATCATATATATATATATATATATATAATATATATT
>NW_019014613.1:858195-878069 GCF_000150535.2 Carica papaya
GAGGAAGCACCCAACATTAAAATTTAAGAAATTTCATTCTTTAAACTTCGAAGAATTTATAGGAACCATTAATTATTTAATATTTGAGGCAGTTGAAATTTGTTTCAAGCTTACATGTTTATGAAACTTTTTTCATAAATATACACTACTTCAATGTGCCTGAGTTTGGAGTGTTATAAAATATTTGGCGGCCTTTAGTTGTAGAACAAGATAGTTACCCCAACATTTGCATGCAGGATAGCTATCCCAATAGTTTTGCACAAGTAGCTTTGGCTGAAAGAGACAGACACAGACATAGATACACACACACACACACACATATATTGTAATGTCAAAACAAAGACTAAGATTTGTATACCCAATTACAACAAGGGCTGTGCCTTCAATAAAAAAAAAAAATAGCGAAGTTATTCTAGCTGAAACAAATAAGATTTTACAAAAATAGCCACCGGACATCAAAATTATTATTTTAAAAAAAATGTCAAATTGATGGTACACATTTTTTTTTGGGTCAAAACAGTAGGGATTCTTGTTAAATAAATATTAGTTTTAACTTTGTTAAATGTTTATAATTTAATATTTATTTTTTTACAATGATTTTATTAATTATCCTATTATTTCACTACCATAAAACTAAATCTAAATAAACTAAAATAAAACATAAAATTTAAATAGCACAAAAATATTAAAGCAGTTATGCATTACTTTATCCTATTCAAATTTGAAACCATCTTTTTTTTTGTACTTTTCATATTTTGGTGACCGTTTATTTATGCCTAAAACTATTAAATTTAGATCTCTGTATCGAACAATATAGCTTCAAAATGTAAATACGTATTCTTAATCAAGTATCAGATACAGGTTTTTTATCCTTCCATCTTACAATCTAACTTACATCAAAAGTATTTCTTCATGGATAGGAACCTACCTCAACAGAATCACAAGATGAGGTTGCATCCAACTCCAGAAACTACAGATATACAAGGACTAAATGATTTTGAAGGTACTACCAACTCAAGGAATTCTTTGACTTCTGCAGTTTTGCATATGAACTTTCTATCTCCTCCTGCAACAATTTTGAATTGCGTGGTTGAAAAAGCAAACAAGATGTATTCTTACTAGTTGTTAATATGTTGTTTCTTCTCTAGAGTTATCAGTCCTGAGTAACACTGAGAAATTTATCAAGTTACCATAGCAAAATTAAGACTTGAATAAAACATAATTTTAAATTGACTTCGTTCTATACTGCAGATGACTACGATTTTAGGACGATATTTTCTTTACTGATTAAATATCACAGAAATGTTTACTTCAAAGTCAAAAATCTAATCAGCAGTAGATGCCAGGACGATTTTGGAGGTAAAATACTTGGTAGCCCATCCAAGTATGCATCAAGGATAAGACTCACCTTACAAGATTTTAGCAAAGGCTCCATGAATGAGGACCTGAAAAACCTGAGCGACTTTCCCAGCGAGGTTCCATCTGATTCTGCAATCAAGCAATTAAGATCAGTGAGATAGGGAGAACAACACAGACCTGAATGTTACATGCTTATATGCAGTGAATATGAACCTCCAGCAACATAATGAAAAACAAAATAAACCAACCACATTGTCATCTAAACACATTTGAAAGATTTTCAAGAACTAATTATGATATTCAGAATTGCTAGCATATATCCCCCCTAGTATCAATCCATCAAATCTTAATAATCATACATTTGTAAGAAAAAAAAGATTGCTCCAACTGTCGAAAGAGCATAAAATAGAAAAGCAACATATTGCCAACTTCTGTATTGACAACATACCATTATCAGCATCTGTTCTCAAACCTCCCATGTTAAGTTCTTCTAGAAGCTGCAAGGAAAGAAAAAATCCAGTAACAATGTATAGCATACGAGAAAATTTACAGAAAGTGTCACCATTCAGCATATTTTATGCTTCATCAACCTATTTTTTTTTCTTATATATGCAGACGGTCTATGAGGTGGTTTCGAATGAGAAAGAGAAAAAGAAAAAGAAGAGAAGAAAAAGAAAATAGGCTAAAACAATTAATAAATTGAGGCTGGAACCTAAGAAATCAGGTTTTCAGTTCTTTCATTTCTGCTATTATTACTAATAGAAGTGCATACAGATAATATTAAGAGACTATCTAAAGCTAGGGTGTAAAATACTTTTCACTCGCAGCCCTTGACTATTTTCTATGATTCACAAATTGGACCAAAAACGGGCACCCAACATGTCAACCCTTTTTGAATGTGACCATAAGAATTCTAAACTGAATTATTTAGTTAGTCATAACTAAGTTCAAAAAGCAAGCTTGTAACTGCAACGCTCTCGACATAAAAGCAGAAATGTTCCCTTTGAAGAGTAACTAAAAGATTGGTCTTGTATCAGATGAGAGTTCAAATTCATAGCATCTTATGGAGAGAATATGATGTTATTCCACTTAAAAGTGAGTCTGGTATACTTAAAATATAGGAGCTTATAAGCTCTTATATCATATAAGCTGGTAATTTTCTTAAAAAAAACGAGCTAGTAAAGTATTTGGATAACATAAGTTTATAAACTATATTAGTTTATTTATATTTATTTTTAATAAAAATATCATTAAAATGATAAAGAAAAGACAATTTTATTATCTTCAAACATTTGAGACTTAAACTGGAATTTGTAAAATTATTTGAGGGCATAGAAACAATTACTTGGTTAGTACCAACATTTTTCTAAAGAGTTTATAAGCTATCTAAAATAAAAGTTAATCCCAAACAGTATCACAGAAATGTTATTGCAAGAGCTTATAAGATGCCTAACTTATAAGCTCTGGTAGTTCTCAAACATATAAAAAATTTTAAAATATTGTTGTAGAGCTTACAAGCTTTTTTTAAACCAAAAAAACAACCCAAGCCTGAATACCTTCTTAATCTACCATCTTGGTGGGTTGGCCCTTGATTAATAGAAAACCTTAAGAAATGAATCCTAACCATCCAGCCTCATTTATTAAGGAAAAGGTTTAAAATTTTGAGCAAGTATATAAAATAAACCGCCTGACAATTTGGATACAACATAATAATTGCATAGGATATGCTAAGGTGTTATCATGAGTATCTTATTGGATGGGAAGTTTGTTAAAATGGTGACTAATACAATGGCTGATTTGCAAATATGGTCTCTAACCTTTAATTCCTTTTTCAATTTAGTTTCTAACATTTCAATTGCCACAATCAAGTCCTTGACCTTTTATTTTTCTCCAAATCAGTTCTTCAACTAATTTATCTGTTAAAATAAACAAATTATTGAACAAATTATCAGCACATGGTAGAAATGTCATAAAAAATTGATAAAATGGCTGTTATTTGGTGATGACTATGGGATTTATCTGCTTTAAAGCTCATCACATAAATCCTTAGAGATAACTACAATGAACACAAACCTACTGTTCAAAGATGAATCAGCAGTGACAGGACAACGGGGGCCTATAAAGTAATAAAGTACGCAAATTTTAAAAAAGAAGAAAATTTGAAGATAACTACAGTTGTGAACGCTTCGCACCAAACAGTAGTTGTGAGGATGAGAAGGAAAGAGAAGGTCATCCAAGTAGCATATGCTTACCTGGGCAAGTGTTGGTACTGTTGAAGGATCAAATTCGTCACAGTTGTTTGGGTCAATAGGAACACAAACACGTCCTGAAACCAAGAACTGAGTATTAAGATTGTAATATTGTCAGGATACAAAAATGTTCCTGCACTAGACAAATTAAGCTCTTTGTACATCCAACTGCATATAAAGTATCATTGTCAACCACAGTTTTTGAAATCCATGGACATACAAGTTGACATTAACAAAATCTCATGTTCACCAACCTGTCTTTGGGTGCACACAGAATGGTGCCTTCAGCAAATGGTTCATGTGTTTGGACACCTAAGATGTTAATGTAATAGGATATAAAGTTAGTACAGATATTTCATATAAATAGTTTCTGCTCTGTGAAAATACGATAGCTGTTTTTTTGCAACAAAGCACAACCCTGAGAAGCATGTAGTTGAGGGACATCACAGAATGTTTACAAAATAAACACTTTGGAGAAGGAAAAGCAGAGGATCAGCAAAGAAGTAACAGACCTCCATATCTAGCCTAGGGTAAGTAAAACAGAATACTATCTCTTCAACGCACCTACGCAGCCCTTGAGCCTGAGAAAAGAAATTACGTAAAAAGAATAAGTTTCTAAAGAAAAATGTGAAATACTTGAACCTCAAAAAAGTATCAAGCAAATTATGGTTCTAATAATGAATTTCAAAGCCTCTTAGATCAAAATTGGGAGCACCAAACAGTCTGTTTCAAAGATTGCGGGGATTCAAAATTCCTGAGCAACCTTGTACATCAAACAGAAATATATTTAATTCATATTAACTGCACAGGTGGTAAAAGGTAATAAAATATCGAATTGGCAAATGCTCCATTCTTCATTCCATTACATTTTGCTTCAAAGCCAAAGAAACAGATTCCTAGGTACAGGACCAATTATCAATTTAAACAATGTGAAGACCAGAAGGCATGCCTAAATGCTTGCTTCTCCCATCATTCTGAATAAGGTTGTTAGCCTCTTTAATTAAAATCGAGAAGACCAAAAGTGAAACTGGACCAAGAAAAAATGTCAACCCTGTCTGTTCTGCCATCTCAATTAATTTTAACTAAAATCATCTAACTGAACTGGAAAAACTTTATATCCGGTTCAGTAGGGCTGGGTTCTGAAAATTCATAACCAAACAGACCAAATTAACTGAATTGTATTTGGCTTCATTTTTTTATTATTTCTTTTTTGTTCCTTTGTCTATCTGACCATTTATAAGAAATCCAAAAGGTATTGTTATATGGTAAACAAAGTTCTGTTTGTTTGATATTTGTCGATTTCTTATGTGTAGTATTTTTTTCCTCTTTCTTTATTTGTTACGCTCTAAAACCACATATACCACCCAGCTGCATTAAATAATCCAGTATGTTAAATGTGGTTACTGGTTTACACAGTTAACTTCTGTAAAATCTTGAATTGAAAAAAAAATTCAGTTAATTTGATTTTGAACAAGAGCAAAAAACCACTTGCATACCAAACCCCTACTTTTAAAATGCGGATGAGTAAGGTCCTTCATCTGGTGATTGAACTTACAGCTTTGCTTCGGACAGCTCTAAAACAAAAACCACCAACGCAAAGTGGTATACTATTCTCAAATTGTTTAAGAGAGGTTTTTACTTTCCCATGATTTTCCTAATCTAACAAAATCAGACCCCTGAAAGGAGATTGAACCGTGGACAGGAAATGCTTACACCCTGTTGAAGGGATGTCATGGTATTTAACTATTAATAATAGAAGCTTCTAACACAAGTATCAGTTCTACTGTTTATCCTGGGACTATTCTTCTGTAAGGAAGATCAAGCTTCACATATACCTTCTGTTTTCCTGATTGTAGTGTATGTTTTAGTTGCTCCCATCGAAAAATGTTGATATCTTCTTTTGACATGGAGGATCTCCTATTCTCATGCCATCTCCCCCGAAGCTCAGATGTAACAGCTATATAGATAGAAATATATAGTCAAAACCCATTGATAAAATGTGAAACAGAGTAAGCAAGGAAGAGAAAAGAAGAAATGTTTGCATGCCTTCATCAGGAATCATTTCAAGTATCTTTTCATATCTTTCCTCAGTTGAAAATATCTTCTGACTTTGAAGCAACTTTGCCTCAAAGAAATCCTTAAGAACTTCATTATACGATCTCCTGCATAGCTACAAAATCTCTTAGTACAGGAAATGATGGCCTTGGCATCATACAACCACTAGTAAGTAGTAGCACTTACACAAGAAAAGGATGAAGGACAGGACCCGTCAAAGAAACTTTTTTGTTACTATTTTCATTTCCCTGAAACAGATAAAAACAGAAATTTTACTAAATTTCGGAAGCAAAACTGGATCTTTCATAACTAAACAGTTGCAGAAAAATATACCACCTTGTATACACGGAAATAGTCAGCAATAGCAGCCCTTTGTTCATTAGTCAATCTACAGATTTAATGGCAGTACCCTTTAGAACTTGTGCAACGACACAATAAAATAAAAAAAAGTTATTTTCAGTTATAAAGTGCATCACCTTCTGGCTTTTCCATCACAAACCCAACAGTGGACGCCTCGTCGGCCACTGTACACCCAGAGAATGTGACTGAAACCAAAGTCATCTGCATCATAGATGGTGCATAATGAATACGAGTACAAAAGTATGCTTCACTAACATCTAAATATGTTCGCGATAGAACAAAAGTTGCTAATGCAGGCATACGCAAGTAAAAGCTCAGGCAAGATGAGGACATAAAGTTCATATCAACTATTGCTGATATGCTGTAATCTGATATCATTGCACATATGATGGTAATAGAGACACCTCTATGATCCATTTGATAAAATAAAAAGAAGATGGCAATTTCTTTTTCTTTTTTTTAATTAAAAAATGTGAAAAACATGGCAAAATCCATAAGAAAGACTATTTTCAAATATTACATCTCTGCTTTTATTTCTGGTTCTGTACTATGTATTTAGCTAACAATGCCATCTTTTAATTTTCATCATCAAAAGCTTTGGCAAACTTCTGTTAATATGTTGTCTGAACTTTTTTCTTAGAAAAATATTATTTAGTAAGACCCAAATTTTAGCTGCCCTTACCTCGGAGAGCAGTATCAATTACTTTAATAGCAACTGTCATTAGAGGCCAACAGGCCAAGCAAACTTCAGCTCCAGAGCAACAATATCTAACATCATCATAGTCACTTATATCCTGGTCAAAGATGCAACACTAATGAGTCAAGGAAGCTACAATTAAAAGTTAAAGATATGATTATCTAGCATCAAGAGCTATCACTTACAATGTCAAAAACCAATTCCCTCTCTACTGGAGTAAATACGTTATCACCACTTTGAGCATACGCATGCCTCTTAGCAGGCTGCATAGTTAGAGGAATAAAAGTTATGAAAAATAATATAAAGTGCATGACACTGGCAACAGAAAAGTATGGCAAGATCTGCATGGCCTCAAACCAGCAAGCTCTGCATAAAAGTGTCACAACACACAAAGTATTTCGTGGATCTGGTATGTTTGAAGGTATTAAATCCAAAATGGATTCCAAATTTAAACACGAATCTAATAGTGATTGCAAATCAGATCAACTCGTTAGCAAAGGAAAAAGAAGATCAATGACATATTTAGTATGATTTACCAATTTTCGAAACAATATGACTTTCAGCAAAAATAATAACGTAGTTTAGTGTCAACATGCTAGTTTAAGCAAACTACCTAATTGTCTAGTTGTAAGGAAAAAGGTTGAAAACTTACATCCACACTATACACAGGTCCAATATCTATTTTGAAGGGACATTTTTCTTTGATGGAACTTTCCAGCTGAGATACACGATTGAAAGACTGGAATCGCAAGTAAATATCATTCTCCAGTGTAAAAGAAAATTCTCGTCGGCCAAAGTAGGACTTGTCACAAGCAGGATGCTTCCCATCTACAAAGCTCAAGTAGCAAAACACAATCATACATGAAACTACAGGCAAGTGAGGGTGCATACTTGCAATTAAACACATATATGGTAGACAGAGATTACCGTTTCCATATGACATCCATTTAAATATTTCGGCATAAGGAAAAATTTTTCCTGCAGCAAATCAAAATATTCATTCACGTCAAGGAGAAAAAAAAAAAAAAACAGAAAAGCCTCTCCAAGAGAGATCCTAATAACAAGAGAGAACAGAAAAAGAATTAGAAAAACTTTTAACACCAAGTTTAAAAACCATTATGAATCCATAAAAGAACAGAAGACATGATGACGATAGAAGGCTATGATCAAACAATTAGGCAAAGACTCATCATGGAATCAATTTTCCTAATGGAAAGAAACTTAGACGCTGGATATAAAGATGTCAAAATCCTTAATAAGCTGGTATCAGGAAAAAAAAATTTATTTCAGAAACTGTATATAGTAATTATGCTTAGATAACCATAAGTACTTCATAACAAGTGAAGAATTTTTTATCTACTTCTATACATATATTTGTACGAATCCACAAATAAATAGAAGCACTCACCATAGTACACCTTGAGATAATCGGCATTGAATTCATTAAGTACACAATTTGCTTGTCTGTTCTCAGCACCATCTGATTTTCCATCAATCAGCATGTCATCGCTTACACTCTGAACTTCCTCTCTACACATGTCGTAACCACCGAAGCTATTCTCTGTATCAACAGATTCATCGTTTCAGATGTTGACAATTATATCTTCAAGGAAGAATACGAACAAAAATAATACCAGAATCGAAATGACGAAGTGTTATGAGCATAATCGGGCAAATAAACTCTGAAACCAAAATCTGAAAAAGCTAAAGTAACACTTAAATATTAAATCTGAAAGTTTGAAAATATTAATTCTGAAACCCACTTTTACTTCCAACAGTTGGAATTTGTAGAGATCATGAACAAACTAACCTTAATAATGCGATATAGATAGCGAAATCCTTGAATAAGTCTTTTGAGACAAGTAATTCCTCCAAAGATTGAACAGTAAAAAATAAAAGCAAGAGTTGAAATGTTGAGGGATTTGAGATCTGTAGCTCTGAAGTGGCGCGGGAAAAAAAGGGGGTACGAGAGTTTGGCGGGAAAAAAGAGATGGGCCGCGGGCCCATGAACTGTTTGGACCTATCTGTATCCATGGCTCTCCTTGGCCCACAGGTGTATGTTGACATTTTAATACAAGTTATTCAGAAAGAGACAATAATATAAGAATTTAGAAAATTGACAAAATTTAATACAAGTTATTCAGGAGTGGAGACCTTCAATTCATTCAAAGGAAAAAGGTGAATAGAAGAACAAAGCAAATATCTTTAGATTTTCCACATTACTAGTCCATAGAAATATGAAGCAAAAGTAAATCATGCAATCCTTACAAGACCCTGCTGTTTCCATTCATGTATATCACTTCAAAAGCAAAAAATTAACCTCCCAGACAACTAGAAGACTATACCAAATCAGCCCCACAAACACTGGAGGAAAAAGATTTAGAGTGTGTTTTGCAAAATAATGCCCAGGGAACATTTCGTTCATCATCATTTGCAAGAATAAAAGGAAAATATTTGGCCTCAAACAAAAACTTCACGCATAAATCAATTGGCAACGGACACAAACAACAAGGCAAAATGAGAATGGAAGTGGTTTTGTGCAATCAATACAAACAGAAAATATAACCCAATCAAGAATGTTGTCCAAACACATCCTCGGGACATCTCATCAAACAATTCGTAAGCAGATTGCAACACATTCTTAAATAGAAAACGGACAAGTTGAATGTAGAGAGCTACATAAACTGGTTTATGTTAACCAGAGTAATCAAGTAGGGCAAAGGAATCCCAGAATGGGTTCAGTCTATTGATCAAGACATCCATAAGGAGCGCCTTTAATCAATACATAGTAAATGCAATGTCAAGATGCATACAATAACACAATCAATGTATCGAAACCTAAAATCTATAATAAGACTCAAACATACAAGACCATGGAACACTTTTGCATAGCCTCGAGTCTGCTTCTCTCAAAAGCACATTTAGATCCTAGGCATGTCTCAAACGGATTCTACAATTTCTTTCAATAAGAAGGACAATGAAGGCACCATAGGGCGTGGAGTGACATTAAGTTACTGTCTCAAGAGCTTGTGAATAGAATAATACTGTAGATGGTCATTTCTAAAGCCATAGCATGATTACATACAGTAAACAAGACCAACAAAGCCAAACTTCCAAGTTGTAGCAGTGTAAAAAAAATGAACTAGACACCCTATTGCCCATGCTTTGCTAAGAGGGAATCAATTAACATGCTATAGAAGAAAAGAAGGAAACTATGGCATGTTTGTGAATAATAAGAAGGAATTTCTTTCAAAAGGTTAGCATTTATGTCTATCAGACAAAACATTATCCCAGTGATAGGTCCCAATTAGGCTAGGATGTTGGTTGTGATAGTTTTTTTACTTAAGGTGAGAAAATAACCAGTTTTAAAGAATCAAATTTCAATGCCTTATTCATAGGTTGCATTCCCTTAAATACAAAAACTTGAAATTATTTGTCCTACTTTTATGAACATGATCAAAGCAAATTCCTACTCCTATGAATTGATAAGATAAACATAAAAATGGTAATTACTAAAGTGTGAGAGTAGCTTCTGCGGATTGGTTGGCTGGCTGAGTCTGTATGTTTCCTTATTTCCTTGATATGTAGCATTTGGTTTAATCAAGATATTCTTAGTTTTTTATTGAGACCTATTGGTGTTAGGTTATGAATAGAGATAAAATTAATTGTATAAATTAAGTCAATTTAAAATTAATTAGCTGAAACTAATAACTAAAATTCTAAACTAAATTGATGTACAACCGAACAAAAATAATAAGTAGATAATAATCGCAAAATTAAATAGATACACGATTTTATATGAAAAATCTTTCAGTGTAAAGCGAAAAACTATAAATCAATCTCCGAATCAAATCCACTATTAACATAAATAAATACAAGATAATCTATCAAGAATTAAATTAAAAAAAAAAAGAAACAACATCTTCTTTGTTAAGCACTTAAGAAAGATAAAATAAAATCAAATTACTTTTTCGGAAAAAGACGAAATAGATGATGTCAGCGATGATATCACTGATGAGAGAGAATGATAACATCTTTTCCTTTTCTCTAGGCTACCACTAACCTCTAAATATATATATATATATATATATATGTATATATATATCTACCCCATCTTATCTCTCTTTTTCTTCCTTTTCTCTATCTTTCTTCTCTCTCTTTTTCTTTTCTGCACAGCCTCTCTCTTTTTGAATTTTTTTTCTCCTCTGTTTGATCTGTTTTTTCACCTTACTGCTCTTCTTTTATAAGTAAGAGTAACAGTGTAAACAAACTTTTCCACTTAAAAAAATTTTAAAAAACCTGAAATTTTATCTCCTGATTATTTATGCATCTTTTCATTTTTTTTTCTTTTTCTTCTTAATAGGCTAGACTTAACAATTTCCACTTTCAGCCCATGGGAGGTATCAACTCATTTATTATTTAATTTTCACTCAATCCCACCGTCTTGGTGTAGAATTGTGCTTGTCACGAGTCACCACCTTGATCATTATGTTAACTAAAGCGGTCTGTATTTTTTTCAAAGAACTTGTTTTTTGGTTTATTGCATTTTATCCCTTTTTTTGTCCGAATATTTTTGCTTCATTGACTTTTCATTAACTAAAAATAATTTTGATTTACATCCCTAAAAATCTGCTATTTCTAACTAAAATAATACTCTAAGAAGTAAAAATAATTTATTGTGCAATTATAGAATATTTAAACCATAATTATAAAAATATGTACAACTATTACATTCATAAATATACGTGGAAAGTATTAATTCTCTAATGAGTTGTCCATATTAACTCTCTTATGAGTTTTTCACCTTACTAACATCCCCCCTCAAATTGATGTTAGTCGATCAAGAAACATCAATTTGTCAACTAAAAATTGATGACATTGCCTACTCATGGATTTTGTAAGCACACTAGCTATTTGGAGAGCACTAGAAACATGTGAAAGAGAGATGACACAAGTATCCACAGCTTCTCATATTGAATGATAATCCACTTCGATATGTTTGGTATGCTCATAAAAATAGGATTGGTAATAATTTGAATAACATTTATGTTGTCTGCATAGAGAGGAGTAGATTGGATTGAGAAAACCTAAGTTTGGCAAGTAGCCCACGAAGCCAAACAATCTCAAAGCAAGCTACAAACATGGCTCAATATTCAGACTAAGGGGAAGATTTTGAAACCCGATTTTGTTTCTTACTCTTCTAAGATATTAAGGAATCTCTAAGAAACATACAGTAGCTAGTGGCAGAACGATGAGTATAAGGACATCTAGCCCAATCAGCATCACTAAATGCAATGAGACGAA
Source organism: Carica papaya (assembly GCF_000150535.2). The sequence continues at coordinate 870,220 of NW_019014613.1, forward strand.
TTAGAGAACTAGTCAGAAATAATAAGTCATGGCTAGATGAGCCTATAAGATACCGAATGATGTGACAAACAGCTGCCAAGTGTAGATGATGTGGGGCTTGCATAAATTGACTGACTTATTGAACGGTAAAAGAAATATTTGGTTGTGTAATAGTAAGATAATTTAAGTTTCCACCTAATTGCCAAAATGAAGTAGGATCAGGAAGAGGATCCCATTCCTCACGACGATATTCCACATTCAATTCCAAAGGATTATCAACTAAAAAAAATTGTGAAGGCTAGCCAAAGCAATCAAATCTTGAGTGTACTTGTGTTAATGTAAGAACACACCAGAAGATTAGCTACAAGATCTTTCATACAAAAAGAATCCTTAAGATGTTGTTGGAGACTAGTGATCAATAAAGAATCAGTTCTTGTGATAACAATGTCATCTACATATACAAGAAGAAGAACATAACCTATAACTATTTTTTGAAGAAATAAAAATGAGTCATATTTACTTTGCACGAAAGAGAATTAGAGCAAAGTAGTTCGAAACTTGCCAAACTAAGCTTTGGGAGCCTATTTTAGGCCATAAAAAGATCTTTTTTAAATTTACACACATCTGATGTAGGTTTAGAAAACAAACCAAGTGGAGGTGTCATATAGATATTTTCTTTGAGATCACCATAGAGAAAAATATTTTTTTACATCCATCCGGTGAAGTGGCAAGCCTTGTGAAGTAGCAATGGCAATAGTAGTTCGCACAATTGTCATTTTTGCTACAGGCACAAAAGTTTCCTCATAGTCCACTCCATACTCCTATTTATTCCCAAGAGCAACTAAACAAGCTTTATATCGATCTAGAGTTCCATCCGAATGAAGTTTAATTGAATAAACTCATTTACATCCAATGGTCGAACAGATGGAGGACAAGATACAATGTCCTAAGTATGATTCTCTTGGAGCACTTGGAGTTTTTCCTTCATTGCTTTCTGCCAACACTCATGTTAGGCAGCTGGTGAGTAACATGATGGAATAAAAATAGAGGACAAAGTAGAGGAATAACCATACCAATTAGGAGGATGAGATACTCTGGTAGATTGTTGAATGATAGACTTTGGAGGGATAGTTGCGAAAGAAATACTAGAGACAGGTTCAGGAGAAGTCTTAGGTGGCGGAGCAATTTTAGGAAGGAGTAAAATCGGTTGACGTCGTTGATGGACACATCCAGGTTTGAAACACTCAAAAGATTGTGAGTCCTCAAAGGTAAGAAGAAAAATACCAACAAGAGATGACTCCATATAGGTAAAAAAATATATTAATTCTCAAAGAAAACAACATTCCTAGAGATACGAAATTTGTTAAAGCTAGGATCATAGTAAATAAAAACTTTTTGTGAAGCACTATACCCCATAAAAGCACATTTAAAAGATTGAGCTAAAAGTTTATGACGTTTATGGCAAGGCAAATGTATAAAACAAACACAACTGGATGTATTTAAGTTATGATAGCTAGGATATTTACTATAAAGACGATAGTAAGGAGAGTCAAGTTTTAACACCTGATATGGCAGTCTATTAATTAAATAAACAGCTGTGGACAAAGCTTTAATCCAATATTTTAGTGGAATAGACGACTCAATTAGCAAAGTATGAGTTACATCTAAAAGATGTCAATTCTTACGTTCAGCAACCCTATTTTGCTGTGGTGTATATGGACATGATCTTTGTGAAATAATTCCATTCTCAAATAAAAAATTAAGAAAATCATGAGACATATACTCTCCACTAGAATCAGATCTTAACACTTTAATAAGCGTAGAAAATTGAGTCTCAATGTAAGCAAAAATACTCTTAAAAATAGAAAACACTTTAGATTTAGTACGAAGAAAATATACCCAAGTAAACTGATTGTAATCATCTATAAATATCACAAAGTATTATTACTTAGCATGAGAAATAACAGGTGTAGGGCCCCAAACATCACTATGAATAAAATCAAAATATTTTGTAGCTTGTAGACCAATAGATAGAAAAAGAAGTGCTTTACTTTTATCTAATTTACATGTAGAATAATAAAAAAAATATCCATAAAAGAATTTTTATTACCCAACAAACCAAAATTCAGCAAATGAGATAAAATATTAAAATTCGAATGTCAGTAAACTTTTATGTCATATTTCACTTTTATTGTTAATAGTGGTATAAGCAAAAGATAAGGCGCGAGGAACGAAAAAATGAATAGGAAATAATCTCCCGACGTTAGGCCCCTTCACAATTGTTGTCCCCGACACCTAATCTTGCACAAGATAACTATTACGAGAAAAATAACGATCACAATTGTTATCTACCAATTGATGAACCGAAATAAGACTACCAGACAACCTCAGTGATATAAAAATATTTTTGAAAACTTGATTAATATCCCTAATTGTAGTAATTTGTAAAGTACTCTCATTAATAATCTCAATTTCTAATGAACCATGATAATTATGAATATTTTTAAATATATGAGATGAGTTGGTCATGTGATTTGAAGCAGAATAATCAACAAGTTAAAATTGAGATTTGGTATCATTACCATGTAGACAAAAGGCTAAAAAAGCTGAAACAATCATTGTTGTACCATTTTAAGAGTAATTACAGCTGGTGTAGCTGTTCATGAGGTTGTTGTAGGATTTATAGATACAGCTGGTGCAACAAATTGATTGTTGATACTTACTGAAGTAAAATTACTTAAGCCAGCTTGAAAAGCATTGATTTTACGGACGCATGGGTCATTCTTTGAGAATGTGTCCTTATTGTTTACAATAATTACAAAATTTCTTTCCACAATTGGTAGCAATATGACCATACTTTTTACAATTGTAACATTGTGTTATGCTCATATCTCTACCTTTTCCTTTTCCTTGCACTGTAAAAGCAAGATTGATAGTGTTCTTTTGTTGAAAAGTGGTTTGGGTTAAAAGACATTGTTCTTTGTGAAGCAGTTCTCCAAAGCAAACATCCAAGGGGGGAGAAGGAACGCAATTCATCAAAAATTGGTCTCCCTAACTCTGTTTATAAACTTTTTGAATTATAGATAGAGATGCATAAGATATGTCAGCATAAATAATATCAGTAAATTCAGTCCATAAATTCTGAAATCCAAAAAAATAATCTTGAATAGAGAGACTTCTTTAAGAGTAATTAGCAATTTTATACTCCAACTAAAAGCATTTTGCACTATTGTTTTGATTGTACACTTTTTTGAGATAATCCCACATGCCTTTTGTATTCTTATATGGCTTTAGATTAAGTACAATAACAGGATCTACTGACTCTAAAATCCAAGTCATTACCCTAGCATCTTTGACATTCCACTGAAGTAACTTTCAGGATCTATACGAGCTGGACACTTCCATTTATATGACCCCATAATTCTTTTCTGTCATAAATAGTCAAAACTGAAATTCCCAAGCAGAGTAATTTTTTTCGATGAATCAAACATTGAAAGACTCAAATATAATTTTTTCAGAAATCATCTTTTTTAAATAACAAAAGAGAACAAAAAAATGAAGATTCCAAGACGAAGATCACAAAGATATCTAAATTATTAAAGCACTCAGAAGAAAAACATAGCTAAAAAAATATGAAAAAACTTGGAAAAAAAATACAAATTCAGTCTCTGATATCATATCACATTTTTTAGTTGAATGCTTTTGCCCTTCATCGGCTTTCCATTAAATAGAAATAATTCTAATTTACATCCTTAAAAATCTGCTATTCCTAACTGAAATAATACTCTATGAAGGAAAAATAATTTACAGTATAATTACAGAGTATTTAAACTATAATTATAGAAATATGTATAGTTATTACATTCTTAAAATATACATAAAAAGTATTAATTCTCTAATGAACTGTCCATATTAACTCTCTAATGAGCTGTCCACCTTACTAACACATTTATCTACTAATTCTGCACTTCTTGGAAGCTCTCTGGCTCTCCCTCTTCAATAACTTTGATATACTCATAATTGGAATATCTAGTAGATAAATGACGTGTTTTGCTTGACTTTTTAACATGAGGTTCTTCAACAATATGAGGTGGAGGTGGCTGCTCCCCCCTGCTCAATATCATCATTTACATTTACTGGTGCTGACACATAATCATTTTCATCTCCTTCATTACTAACATTTTTGATTCTAAGAGGAATCAATGCAGGAAAATGAATCTCTTCAATTGTAGTCTTCTCTGATATCTCAAAATTCAATAAGGTCTTGTGTTCATCAAAGATTACATCTCTGAACTTGATGGCTTTCTTTTTTACTGGATCTCATAACCTGTACTCAAATTTTGTATCTCTATAACCTAGAAGAATGCATATAATAGTCTTGTCATCTAGTTTATGTCTCTACTCCTTAGGCACATTCACAAATGTCTTGCACCAAAATACTTTCAAGTGAGAATAGTTAACATCATTCTCAAACCATATTCTATCAGGAATATCAACATTCAAAGCAGTTGATGGAGAAAGATTCATTATATAGCAGGTGATGTAAAGTGTTTCACCACAAAATGGCTTTGGTAGATTAGTCATTTTTAGCAAGCATCTAACATTCTCTATGATGGTTTTGTTTGTTCTTTCAGCAACACTATTGTGGTGAAGAGTCCCCGACCCGGTCTCGTCAGGTCTGATTCCATGAAATAAATAGTAATTCTCAAAATTTTTTTGAAGTGTATTCGCCACTATTGTCACTACGAATATACTTTAAAGGTGTTGTTTTTTCTTTTTTCTACCGTACCTTAAAACTACTTGAAATACTGTAGAACGTGATTTTTTTCTTCAAAACAAATACCTAAATTTTTCGTGAAGCATCATCAATAAATATAACAAAGTATCTACTACCGCCTAATGATTCTACATCAATGGGACCATATACATCATAATAAACTAACTCAAGTACATTCATTTATCTTTCAGAAGAACTGTTAAAAATTTTTTTATGTTGCTTACCATATAAACAATCATTACAAGAATTTAAACTCGTATCTTTGGCAAAGAAAATGAAAGACTTCTTTTCCAGAATCTGCAATCTTTTCTTACTCATATGAGCCAATCTTCTATGCCACAAGTTTAGCAAAACATCTTCTTATGTTGCATTTAGAGTATCTCTAATTGTCTTCACTCGAGTCATGTACAGTGTGTAACACAATCTACCCCTTGCAACTATAATTAAATATTTGATATGTTTTCATTTTCTACCACCAAATGAGTTGTAATAACCATCAAGATCCAAAACATGTGTAGAAATTAGATTTAGGCTTAAATCAAGTACATGTTGCACATTTTTTAGAGTCAATGTACAACCAACATCTATTTGTACACAAATATCACCAATACCCACAATATATGCATAACTGGTGTTATCCATCTTTACTCTGCCAAAGTTTTTTACTTTATACATAGTAAAGGCATTCCTCATGGGTGTAGCATAATAGGATGCTACTGAATCAACAACTCACTCAATATTAAGATCAATAACATGATCATGATCCTTAATAAAAGAAAGTACGACTAGTTTTTCATTATCATTTACAGCTGCTGTGGTATTCTAATCATCTACCCCTTTTTTATTATTCTGTTCTTTTTTTAAAATTCTATAATTTCGCTTCATATGTCATTCATTACCATAATGATAACAACTGAATTTTTCTTTATTGTGTCATTTAGGATCTTTGTTTTCACTTCTATCTATGCTCTCTGTGACAAGTGCATGTGACGTATCAATGCTCATATTCTTCTTTTGATCTTCTCATTATAGAGACTATTCTTTACCATGAATGAAGACAAAACACCGTCTGAAGTAGAGTTACTAAGAGACACTACCAAGGTTTTCTAACTATCTGCCAACGAACTTAAAAGTAATAATACCTATATTTCATCATTTAGAGTTAATTTTATAATATTCAATTGATTTATCATATCTTGGAACTCACTCAAGTGTTCTGCTATTGACTGTCAATCTCACAGCTTCAGATTCACTAATTTTCTCATAATAAAAGGTTTCTTTTAAGTATTTTTTTCTCGTACATATCCTCCAATTTTTTCCACAAGCCCTATGCATTGACTTTTTGCTTATACCATGTGATTTACAAAATTGGTTAACTTTTTTATATTCACCACCAAAGTCAAATTGAAATGATTTAAGCTTGGTGTGAAATTGGCATTCAACATAAGCATTAAACTAAAGAAATTTAGAAAATAATTCACTTTTATTCTTAAGAAAATACACTCATATATATCGAGTAAAATCATTAACAAATATGGCAAAATAACGATGACCTTAACTTGACAAAGCTGGTGTAGGACCCCAAACATCTGAGTGAACTAACTCAAATGACACTAGACTTTTATGATCAACAGAGTATAAACTTAATCTAGACAATTTTCCTAAAAGACACGATTGACAGGGAATTGTAGAAGATAAGCTCGAACTTGATAGATTATGAGACCTGATAATAGAGGAAACCACACGGTGATGAGGATGTCCAAACTTAGAGTGTCAATCATCAAAACTTGAAATGGTGTTAACATTTGCTTGCTTCTTTGGTGGATGTAGTACATAGATTTTGTCTTCACTTGGCCCTCGTAAGAAGATTCTCCTAGTCACCTGATCCTTAACAAGAAAGTGTGAGGGCCAAAACTCAAAGAAACAATGGTTATCAGTTGTGAATTTTTGAACATAGAGCAGAGGTTATGTAATTTTTAGTACATGTAGGACGTTATTTAGTTGAAATTTATGAGGAAAAGAATGATAAATTACTTTGCCAGAATGAGAATTTGCATACCTTGGCCATTGTTAACCCTTAGGTGGTCACCATCAGTGTAGTCATTGGTAATGCTGAGAGAGGTAAGATATGGAGTTATATGGTGGGAAGTTGTTGTATCCGGATTCTATGGTAAGTATTGAGCACCTTGGTAAAAAGTGGGATTGTAATGAGGAGCAATCATCCCCATTCTTGGATTAACACAGGTGATATGCACTTGTGCTGGAGCAAGTTGCCGTGGAGTGTACCTTTTACGACAATGATCAGCCGTATGGTTTCTATAACCACAAATTTGACACGGTCCTTTGCGTTTGGATTGAGAGAATTTGTTGTAATTAGAGGATGGATGAGACTGTTTGGTATCAATGGTGGAAGAGGGAGCTTTCTGAACAATATTAGCGATAGATGAATCCTGAATGCTCTTTATCAAAATTTCATGGGCAAAAAGCTGACCATGGAGCTCATGAAACAGTACAGGTTCAGACTTCATATTGAGTGCAATAATGATTTCATGAAATTCCTAGCCAATATTGCGATAGATAATAGCATTGAACTTCATAGTGGAGTTGACGACCGATAGAAGCAAGTTCATCAGCCAGGGCCTTGGCCTTATAGAGAAATTAAGAGATAGATAGGTCATTGCGTTTCAGGTCTTGAAGTTTTATATGTAGATGGAGTTTTATGTTTTGATATACAGACCAAATGCATTTTCTAACGCACTCCAAACAGAAAAGGAATAGGGGAGGCCAATGATATAGGGAAAAATCTCCTCTGATAGAGAAGACAGGAGCCAGGAATGAAGCATCTGATCTCTCTTAAACCAAACGAAATATGCGGGGTTGGCAGTAGTAGTGGGTGGATCATTATTGGTTACTGTTTCAGGTGGGGCTGGTTCACTACCACCAATAAGACCCATGAGATTTTGGTAGTTAAGAATAGGGATGAATTGAGCCTTCTATGCTAGGTAATTTATGGTGTTTAATTTGATGGCAAACGAATGATGAGTGGTGGTGGGGTTGATGGATGAGATAGTGGTGAAGAGTTGCTCATCATTCG
>NW_019014613.1:959322-971198 GCF_000150535.2 Carica papaya
CTTTAGAGATTAAAGATGATAGTTTTTTTTAAGTTAGTCAAACCTCTTTTCCACAAGAAATGCATGAACATAAATTTAGAAAGACAAGGTTTATTTATTGTATATTCCATTCTCTATATTCAATTGCAAGTAAAAATGAAGATGATTAAAGTAAATGATATATGATAAAAAAGTGAAATAAATTTACACATTTCTTCTCTTAATACCTTCATGCAATGGAGCACCACATAACTTCAACCTATCATGAAATTTAAGGAAGATCAAACAACCAAAAACTTTATGAAGATAAGTGTTAAAGTACAAATTAAAAGTCTTTTCTCATATTGGTTAAAGTTAAAAAAATCTTCTTATTGTGATAGGTCATATTTTTATAGTGATAGTTAAAGTTAAAAAAATCTTCTTACTAAGTAAGACATCTTTTTAAAGATAAAACTATGATAATACAATTCTTTATTTTGACTTGACTTAACTCTAATTACATAATTGGTGTTATCTATGGGCATGAAAGAACACACCAAGGGGGAAACACACCCATTAGTTAAGGAGAAAATTATAGGATAAAGAATCAACATCATTATGGTGATTATTCCTAGATTATAAGGCTGGAGGATCAATTTGTTGATGATCTTGTAACATAATGAGAAATGGGGGATTTTGTTTGGGTGATTGAACAATAAATATAAATTTATGGAATCTCTAAAGCATAAGATGGTTGATTTAAGGAAAATATTGTAACCTCTCGTGTATTATTATGAGTGAACCTTGAAAAAAAAAGGAACATTCTCAATCTATACATGAAAGCTCATATATTATTTTTATAATAACGATAACAGTAACAACGATAATAATAATAAATAAATGATAATATGAATTTAAATAAAGAGCTATATAATGATGTTAGAAAAAAAAATACTTAAACAATAACATTAATACTTAAAACTCAATATATTGGAAATAATGTTGGAGGATATAAAAAATCCCAAGGCAGAAGAGAAAGCACCTTCCTAATAGGAGGAGACAACCTCAAACCATCCAAGAGTTCTACCCGTACAACCAAGACTTATCTAATAGGTCTTATAAATACTCAAAGTCTTAACCATATGGATATAATTTATTAATAGAGCTTAAGAACACAATCAAAACTAAATAGATCTAGCTCCTAACATCCCAAAAGCTAACTTATCATTTGAATACTACCAAAACTTTAAACATGTAATGAAGGATTGTTGATATAAAAAAGAAATTTAAACATGGTCGATGTAGGCAACACTCTAATCTTCACCGAACATATTCACTCAAGCATACTAGAATTTTCTCATAGTTTAAAAATATTAATTCACTAAAAGTAAAACTGCAAGTATCATCATAATCAAATCCGTTATTTGAGAAAAAAATAATAAGTTAGTTCATACAAAATAATTATATATATAATTATCAATCTAATTTCTCAACATGAACTAAAGATAATAAGCAAAAACTAATTTCTCAGTTGCATTAATAAGCAACAACATAAACATAAAGTGAGCTAAGTGTGTGCAAAAAGTTATTATATAAAGAAGTAATAAAAAATTAATATTGTAGGTTACAAAAAGATTAAACTACTCTTTAAAAAAAATATTATATCATTATACAAAAATAAGAACCTCTATATAATTTAACCACACTTTTGTTCTCAAGTCACAAAACCCTTGTTCCTCTCAACACCAATTTTAGTAAATCCTATTTGTTTAGTCACAAAAATTTAATACATACGCAATTTCTCTTTGTGATCAATGACATTGTAACTAAGTAATTCTCTAGCTCCACAAAAAATAATGGTGGGACATATGTTAAATTTTGTTAATTAATTAAAATCATTTTTAAAATAAAAATTAAATATATGATATATATATATATAACAAAGTGTGTGACAGCCCTGAAAATTTAAAAGAAAATGCATATAATAATTTGAGTGCGGAAGCGAAATAAAGGTTAAGGTTAACATTTCTTATACGATAACTTAAAAGTACTAAACAAACATCACGGAATAAATTCTTTGAAAAAAATACGAGAAATGAAAAAAATAAAGAAAACTATAAAGTATCTAGCATCTACTCACAGCCTTCTTGCGGATCGGGCTCGGGAACCAGATTCTCATGATCTGAAATAGTTAAATAAGGGGTGAGCTACACTAATCCAATAAGGACATCACACTATATCACCGGCACATAAGTAAATGTTGGTAGAAAATAAAAAAAAACCAATAGAGCACTAAATTTAAACCAATGCATTCATTAATAGTAAAACCATTTATCCTTTTACTTACTATTGGGGAATCTGTGAAAAAAATCTATAAAGACAATAACATCATACAGATCATAACTTCATGTATAATCAATAACATAAAATATATCATAAATTCATATTCATTAATAATAATTAATCATCACCGTTTCTCATTTTACCAGCTTACTAATATAATCCATAGGGGTGTCTCCGCTACACGTAAACCATTTCTCTTAACAATCTTAATTCCAGGGCCGTCCCCATACTCCGTCCGGTATGAGTGCCAAGATATTAAACCTCAATACTTCATCCGGTATGAGGGTGAAGCGGGTCGTCTCCATACCTCGTGCGGTATGAGCGCCAAATGACCAAGTCTCTATACCCATTCCGGTATGAGACAACATTCACGGTAGGGTTCCCTATGAACCCGGTCCGTCCACTATCTCCTAGGATATCTAGTGAGACTGTCACCTTATCTGTTTATTAGATCACATCTCTTTCCTGTTTCTCCTTAATCTCCGTTACAAAATTAAACACAATCACATAAACAATGAACATGCACCTGGTAATACAATCATATCTTAAATTCCAAAATCACACAGTGGTCAAGTAAGACAGTAATATATGTATTTAAAATCCTAAATCATATACTATTATGCCTTTAAACTGTAAAATAAATCAACAAGAATCAACAGAGAATAATGTCCGATTTTGGGCTCCATTAGCAATCCGTAATTAATTATGCATATTTATCTAACTTGTACAAAAGACCGTATTATTATTTATTTGAACTTTACATCTATGATAGGAAATAGGGTGAGGGGTCATTACCTGATTCGACATCGAAAACTAAATAGTTACTGCGCCTACGGGCATCCCTGGGTTTTTTGAATTTTTCTTCGGGAACTGGAACGCACTTACGGTACCTACAAATGTCCCAAATAAATCCAAAAATCAGTCCCAGGGCCTACTCGGTCAATTTCAAAAATCCAACACGACGGCTCCGCCGTGCTCCGACAACGGCGCCGCTGCCCGCGGCGGCTACCCACCTCGGATTGGCTATTTTCGACCATTTTTGGCTGAATTCAGCCAAACTTGCATCGGTTCTTGCGAGAAAACACACTTAGGGCCCTCGGTGGGCCAAACAAATGTAGAAAATCGAAACTCACCAGTGGTGGGGCTCTTTGGTGCAGTGGCTCCTCCAGCTCACATTATAGTTGGGTGTTTTACTTCGGTCAAGCTGTAGAGAAGGAAACAGTGATCACAACGGTGAAAAAATCACATCGAACAGGAATCGGGAAGGGCCTCATCAGAGGCATTTTCTGAAACACCCTGCGGCGACACCGCCGAGCTTCGGCGGCATTTTTCGGCCAATTGACCGGTTCTTTCATTCTGATTTAGCCATAGGTGGGTTTAAAATTGAATTTTGTGCAAGAAGAGAAATTTTTACCTCGTTTGGCGATCAGAAATTGCTCCGGTGCGGCGGCGGGTGGCGGAGATCGGCTCCTTGGCGGGTGGATTGTCTTCTCCGGCGAGGGGCTCTAACGGCTAGGGTAAGGGTTTGGGTGCGAATGGGGTTATTTATACCCATCCACTTTTGATCTGGGTCGTCCATCGCTTTTAATCTGAACTATCCGATCATGATTAAATAGAGAGTGAATCTGGGCCGTCCGTGCGCGATGTAATCTGGGTCGTCCATGCACGTTTTCAATCTGGGCTATCTGTGCACGCGAGAACGTTTCTCAGCCGTTCAATTGCGCACACGCGGATCGCCCACGTGGCTGCCCTCGCGTGGCCTCCCGCGTTAGCGCCTCTGCCACCTGGCGCATCTTTGTTGGTCGGGGCTGCTAACCGGGCATCTGACGTGGTGTAACTTTTTTAAATTATGTTTTGACCTCCGGTTTCTGTTTTTCTTTCAAAATTACCCATAGAATCCAAATTTTCACTCATTTTTCCCAAAATTATTTTCAATTAAATCCTTAACTAATTTTTCACCCTTTATTATTATTATTATTATTATTTTCATTAAATCAAATTAAAATAAATGTTGGATGTTATAACTCTCCCTCCCTTAAAAGAAATTTGGTACCTCAAATTTGTCTCATACTCTCGATCGAACAGGTGAGGATACTGAACTTTAAAGTCTGATTCTAGCTCCCATGTAGCCTCCCTTGGTATGTGGTTCTGTCATATGACCTTTACAAAGTATATTTTTCAGTTGCGGAGTAACCTGCTCTTTCGATCCGCAATGCCGACTGGTACTTCCTCGTAGGATAAATCCTCCTGGAGTGGAAGAGGTTCGTGGGCTAAGACATGAGAGGGGTCCGGGTTGTACTTGCATAGCATGGACATATAAAACATATTGTGGACCTTAGAAAGTTCTGGAGGCAGTGCCAGTTTGTAGGCGGCGGTACCAATCCTGTCTAAGATTTCAAATGGTCCAATAAATTGGGGGTTCAGTTTTCCCATCCTGCCAAACCTACTGATTCTCTTGAAGGGAGTGACCTTGAGGAATACCCGGTCGCCTTCCTTAAGTTCTAAATCTCTCCTCCGGGTGTCCGTATAACTCTTCTGCCTGCTCTGAGCCGTCTGAATGTTCTTCTTAATCTTAACTATTTTGGATGTAGTCTTCTCTACCAGCTCTGGGCCGAACAGTTTTCTATCGCCCACTTCTTTCCAACAAATCGACGATCGGCATGGGCACCCATATAACGCCTCATACGGAGCTATGTCAATACTCGCTTGGTAGTTGTTGTTGTAGGCGAACTCTATCAGGGATAGATGGTTGTCTCAATGGCCCCCGGAGTCAAGGACACAAGCTCCTAGCATATCCTCAAGTATACGGATTGTTCTTTCTGACTGTCCATCAGTCTGAGGGTGGAATGCAGTACTGAGAGACAGTTTCGTTCCCATGGCTTGCTAAAAGTTGCTCCAAAACCGAGAAGTAAATTTGCAGTCCCTGTCAGACACCACTGTCACTATGACTCCATGTAATCTCACTACTTCCTGGATATACATTCTTGCTAACTTGTCTAAGGGATCAGTCACTATGATGGCCAAGAAGTGGGAAGACTTGGTAAGCCGGTCGACATATACCCAGATGGCATCATGTCCTGAGCATGCCTTAGGTAATCCTGTCACGAAGTCCATGGTGGTATGTTCCCACTTCCATTCTGGAATCGATAATGGTTGAAGCAGCCCGCCTGGGCGCTAATGCTCTACCTTGACCTGCTGACATACCAAACACTTAGAAATAAAATCTGCTATATCTCTTTTCATTCCGTTCTACCAAAATCGGGATCGCATCCTTTGGTACATTTTAGTGCTTCCAGGATGCATGGCAAACTTTGAACTATGGGCCTCTGCCATGATGTCTCTCTTTAATTCACTGTCACCTGGAACACACACCCTATCCTGGAATCGGAGCAACTCATCGGCGGAGACTCGAAATTCTGAGCTAACTCCCTGCTCTGCATCTTTCTTGATGGCTACTACGGCGAGATCGGCTGACTGAGTTTCCCTTATTCTCTGGATTAACTCAGGCTGAACGGTCAAATGACCCAAACATGTGACTCTCCTCAAGTCTTAAAGCCGAACCTATTGTGTGGCCCCAATCTGCTTGTATTCTGAAACCATCAAATGGGCTAATATACCTACACTTTTTCTGTTGAGTGCATCGACTACCATGTTGCCCTTACCAAGATGATACAAGATGTCACAATCATAGTCCTTAAGAAGTTCTATCCACCTTCTCTGACGCATGTTGAGATCCTTTTGAGTGAATATGTATTTCAAACTCTTGTGATTGGTATAGATCTGAAAGGTCTCTCCATGTAAATAATGGCGCCAAGTCTTCAAGGTGTGTATGATTACGGCAAGCTTTAAGTCATGGGTGGGATAGTTTTTCTCATGACTCTTTAACTGTCTGGACCCATACGCTATGACATTTTCATACTGCATTAAAACACAACTCAGGCCGAGATATCCATCACTGTAAACTGTATATCCCCCCAATCCACTCGGTAAGGCCAGCATAGGTGCAGTAGTCAACCACTTCTTTAGTTTTGAAAAACTTCTTTCACAGTCCTCATTCCACTCAAACTTGACATTCTTCTTTGTGAGTCGGGTCAGGGGAGTAGCTAGACTAAAAAATCCTTCAACAAATCTGCAGTAACAGCCCACCATTCCCAGAAAGCTACGGATCTCTTTAACTGATGTCAATTTCTCCCAACCGAGCACAGCTTTAACCTTTTCAGGATTCACTTATACTCTATCCTTAAATATGATGTGTCCTAGGAAGGTGGTCTGCTTAAGCCAAAATCCACACTTACTCAACTTTGTATACAGCTTCTTTCTTCTGATAACCTGCAAAACCTGAGCTAGATGGTGAGCATGTTCCTCTTTGCTTTTTGAATAAACCAGGATGTCATCGATGAACACGGTAACAAATTGATCTAAGAATTGTCTACAGACCCTGTTCATCAGATCCATGAAGATGGTTGGGGCGTTGGTTAGCCCAAATGGCATGACCAGAAACTCATAGTGTCCGTACCTGGTTTGAAAAGCTGTATTGGGGATGTCTTCTATCTTGATTTTCATCTAATGGTAATCTGAACGTATGTTTATTTTAGAGAAGACCTGCGCACCCTACAACTGATCGAAGAGGTCATCAATTCTGGGAAGAGGATACTTGTTCTTAATTGTGACTCTGTTCAATCCTCTGTAATTAATATATAGTCTCAACGTTCCATCTCCCTTTCTGGCAAAAGTGACTCCGTCACCCCAATGGAACACACTATGTCTAATGAAACCACTGTCCTGCAATTCAGTAATTTGTTTCCTTAGTTCCTCCATCTCAACGCGGCTCATGCGGTAAGGAGCAATTGAAATAGGCTGGGTGCCTAACTGTAGGTTTATGGTGAATTCGACTTCTCTGTCCACTGGTAGTCCGAGTAGTGCATCCGAAAATACATCTGAAAAGTCTCGGACTATCAGAATCTCTTGAATACAATTCTCTTTCTTGGGTTTACCTAGTTAGAGAAAATAGTAGGGTTAAAGTACTCGACGAATAAGAAAACTTACCATCAAGGAATAAGTACTAAATAATTTTATTAATTTGTGAATGGCTCCTCATTAGGAGGATTGAATACAACCTTCTTACTAAAACAATTTACGGTGGCGTGATACACCGCTAACTAATTCATTCCTAAAATTACATCGAAATCCCCCGTGTCTAATTCTATTAGGTCCACACTCAATTTTTTATCTGCTATCTCTACGACACAAGCCATGTGGACAACTTCTTCTAATAGTGTCATACTACCAGCAGTATACACAAACAACATAGAATCAAGTTTATCAGGTAATACATTAGATTTGAATGCAAAAACAGGTGAAATAAATGAATGCGATGCACTAGTGTCAATCAAAACATGAGTAAGATAGTTACAGATAGTGTACATACCCTATACTACGTTTGGGTCAGCTTCGGCATCCTGCTGGGTGAGGTTGTAAGCCCTGCCCTGGATAGGAGGTCTGCTTTGATTCTGGTTCCTTGGGCACTCTCTCGCATAATGCTGGGCACTACCACATATGAGACAGGTGTTGTTGAGGCAGTAACAGGGTCGGTCCCCATGATCCCTGTCGCAATGTTGACAGATCTTACCACGTCCTGCTACCGGAGCCTGAGGGGGAGCTTGGATCGCCGGCTTGGGCCTCTTGATCTGTTGGACAGACACAGTAGGTGCTGGTCTGCAGGGTGGAGCTGAGGGTCTGAGGTTCCCTGCTATTTGAGGGAGGGTGTGGAAGCTCCTCTCCACCAGTTGTGCATTGGCTAGAACGGCCGAATAAGTCCTGAGCTCTAGCACAAACAAATGCTGCTTGATCTTTGGGCAGAGGCCCCACTAGAACCTCCTAGCCTTCCTGCCCTTATCCAACAGCGTCTCAAGGGAGTATTGGCCCAACTCCAGGAACTTACGAGCATATTCTGACATAGTCATGTTCCCCTAGACCAAGTGGACGAACTCCATCTCCTTTAGATGTCGGAGATGCTCTGGGAGGTACTCTGTTTGAAAGGCTACTAGGAACTGTTCCCAAGTAATTGGAACAGACATGGTGGTCTGTTTGAGTTTCCACCAGCAATATGCTTCTCCCACTAGCATGTAGGTAGTAAGGGTGACCTTCTACTCAGAAGTCACCCCTAAGGTCCTGAAGGCCTTCTCGGTCTCTGCCAACCAGTACTCAGCATCTTCAAAAGAGGATCCCTCTGTAAAAGTGAATGGGTTTAGTCTCTTGTACCTTTCTATGTAGTCCGGGATCAATCGTGGGAGGAATTGGGTCCTGTGGAAAAGGGACTGGGCCCAGGCTGAGGGTAGATTGGGGGGCCCTGTGGGGGTACTTACTAATACGATGGGGGCACCGGATTGTACTGTGGTGGTGCCAGGCGGTACTGTGGCTAGGGCACTGGATCACACTGCGGTGATGCTGGATGGTACTGTAGAGGAGCAGGGTAGTATCGAGGTGGCTCAGGATCCTCTCACTGCAGTGGTGGCTCAACCTATGGCAGCGGGGGAGGGTCAGGTAGCTCCCTCATCTCCTCTCGGCTCTGCTGGGCAACAATTAGTCTCTCTAACATCTCAAATATCATGTCCACGTCTTCCCTGAGTGAACCATCCTAGGCTGCTCGGTTTAATGGGGGTCTTCCTCTTCTCATCTCTCTGTACTTGTATTTCACAATGAAGGGTTGAGTGATAATTCATTGTTTGGTGTTTCTCTAAGTATTATTGTGTAAGGGATGGGTCCGAGGAACGCGGCTCTAATACCAACTGTAACGGCTCCAAAAATTTAAAAGGAAATGCATATAATAATTTGAGTGCAGAAGCGAAATAAAGGTTAAGGTTAACATCCCTTACACGATAACTTAAAAGTACTAAACAAACATCACAGAATAAATTCTCTAAAAAAAATACGAGAAATGAGAAAAATAAAGGAAACTATAAAGTATCTAGAATCTACTCGCAGCCTTCTTACGGATCGGGCTCGGGAACCAGGTCCTCCCAATATGAAATAGTTAAATAAGGGGTGAGCTACACTAGCCCAGTAAGGACATCACACTATATCGTCGATACAGAAGCAAAGGTTGATAGAAAACCAAAAACAACCAATGGAGCACTAAATTTAAACCAATACATTCATTAAAAGTAAAACCATTTACCCTTTTACTTACCATTGGAAAATCTGTGAAAACAACCTATAAAGACAATAACATCATACAGATCATAACTTCATGCACAATTAGTAACATAGAACATATCATAAATTCATATTCATTAACAATAACTAATCATCACCGTTTCTCATTTCACCAGCCTCCTAGTATCCATGGGGATCCATAGGGGTATTCCTGCTACACGTGAATCATTTTCCTTAACAATCTTAATTCCAGGGCCGTCCCCATACCCCGTCTGGTATGAGAGTGAATTGGGCTGTCTCCATACCCCGTCCGGTATTAGCGCCAAATGACCAATACTGCATACCTCGTCCGATATGAGACAACATTCACGGTAGAGTTCCCTATGAACCCAGTCCGTCCACTATCTCCTAGGATATCTAGCAAGGCTGTCACCTTATCTGTTTATTAGATCACATCCCTTTCCTGTTTCTCATTAATTCCGTTACCAAATTAAACACAATATAAATAATGAATATGCACCCGGTAATACAATCATATCTTAAATTCTAAAATCACACAGGGGTCAAATAAGACAGTAATACATGTATTTAAAATGCTAAACCAGATATCATCATGCCTTTAAACTGTAAAATAAATCAACAAGAATCAATAGAGAACAATGTCTGATTTCGGGCTCCATTAGCAATCCGTAATTAATTATGCATATTTATCTAACTTGGACAAAAGACCGTATTATTATTTATTCAAACTTCACATCTATAATAGAAAATAGGATGAGGGGTCCTTACCTGATTCGACTCTGAAAATTAAATGGTTACTACGCCTACGGGCGTCCTTGGGTTCCCTGAATTTTCCTTCGAGAATTGGAATGCGCTTACGGTATCTATAAATGTCCCAAATAAACCTAAAAATCAGTCCCATGGCCTACTCTACCAATTTCAAAAATTTGGCACGGCGGCTTCGCCGTGCTCCGAAGACTATGCTGCCGCCCGCGGCGGTGACCCGCCTTGGGTTGGCTATTTTTGGCCGTTTTCGGTCGAATTCAGCCAAACTTGCATCGCTTCCTGCGAGAAAATACACTTAGGGCCCTCGGTGGGCCAAAAAAATGTAGAAAATCGAAACTCACCGGTGATGGGGCTCTCTGGTGCGGTAGCTTATCCGGCTTACGTTACGGTTGGGTGTTTGCTTCGGTTGCCTTGTAGAGAAGGAAACAGTGATCACAACAGTAGAAAAATCACATCGAACGGGAATGGGGAAGGGCCTCATCTGAGGCATTTTTTGAAACACCCCGCGGTGGCACCGCCGAGCTTCAGCGGTGTTTTTCAGCCAATTAGCTGGTTCTTTCACTCCGATTTGGCCATGGGTCGGTTTAAAATTAAATTTTGTGCAAGAGAAAATTTTTTTTACCTCGTTTGGCGGTCGAAAATTGCTCCGTTGCGGCGGTGGGTGGCGGCGGTCGGCTTCCCGGCGGCTGGGTTGTCTTCTCCAACGAGGGGCTCTGGCGGCTAGGGTTTAGGTTTGGGTGCGGATGGGGTTATTTATACCCATCCACTTTTGATCTAGGCCGTCCATCGCTTTTAATCTGGACCGTCCGATCGCGATTAAATAGGGAGTGAATCTTGGTCGTTCATTGCAATTCAATCTGGGTCGTCTGTGCGTGCGGGAACGGATCTCAGCCGTTCAATCGCGCGCACGCAGATCCACCTCGTGGCTCCCCTCGCGTGGCTCGTGCATCAGCACTTCTGCCACCTTGCACGTCCTGGTTGGTCGGGGTTACTGACCGGGCATCTGATGTGGTGAACTTTTTTAAATTGCATTTTGACTTCCGATTTCTGATTTTTCTTTCAAAATTACCCCCAGAATCCAAATTTTCACCCATTTTTCTCAAAATTATTTTCAATTAAATTCTTAACTAATTTTTCACCTTTATTATTATTATTATTATTATTATTTTATTAAATCAAATTAAAATAAAATAAAATAAATTCAATTCAATTAATAAATAATTATATTAATAAAAATAAAATAAAATAAAATAAAATAAATGTTGGGTGTTACAAAGTGTTAATTATTTAAAACAATATTTAAACAGACAAAAATAAATTCTTTTAAAAATGAAAATCAAAATGAGAGTTGTAAATTTACTAGAGAAACTGTTTAAAATAAATTTCTAAATTAGATTTATGAAGAAGATTTTATTGTATATAAAATTTTTAAAATATTGCGTCAAATCTAAATCATAACGGGCCTGCTTTTTACAGTCCAAGCTCTCAATATAATGGGCCAGACGGCGAGCCTCCAAGTTCGTGGATACACATATCTTCACTTTGCCCAAAAAAATATTTTTCAATTTTTCTGGAAAGATATTTTCACACTCAATATTACTGTCAAAATAATATTTGAATAATTAAATACTGCC
>NW_019014613.1:1000749-1011070 GCF_000150535.2 Carica papaya
CCATAGGGGCCCGCTACCCGCGAACCTTTAACATTTACAACCTGATTCCAGGGTCGTCCCCATACTCCGTCCGGTATGGGTGCCAAGACTATAAACCTCAATACCCCGTCCGGTATGAGGGTGAAACGGGTTGTCCCCATACCTCGTCCGGTATGGGTGCCAAAACAATAAACCTCAATACCCCGTCCGGTATGAGGGAGAAACGGGCCATCCCCATACCCCGTCCGGTATGGGCGCCAAAACACATAAGGTCTCCATACCCCGTCCGGTATGAGAGACCACAATCCCTGTAGGGTTCCCTACGGACTCGGTCCGTCCACCATCTCCCCAGATATCTAGTCAGGCTTATCACATTATACAATTATCAATTTACATAACCTTTCATTCCCCTTTTCCTCAGTCAGCATCATCAATTCACACACAAACAAGCAAAACAGTAATTTATGCCAAACAAGACAACATACAACATTGGTTTCTCAGTCATTCAACCCATAATCAATAAAACAGTAAAATATGCACCCGAAACTATGAAATGAAAACATCAGACCTCATACTGCATTTAAAACTGTAAAATAGGCCAAATAACAGTTAACCGATAAACACACTAGACTCGGGCTCCATTAGCGACCTTAAGCAATTTCACACATTCGTTGATTCAAGAAATACCGTTTTATCATTATTGAACTTTAATACCGTGATAGGAAATAGGGTGAGGGGTCCTTACTCGTTTCGGAGTCCGAACACGGCTCCACAGTGCGCCTACAGGCTGTCCCTAATTTTCCTTGAATTTTTCCCGGGGAACTGAAACGCACTACTAGTACCTGCACATGTTCCAAAAAATGCCAAAATTGTTTGGGCGTTACAACTCTCCCCCCCTTAAAGAAATTTGGTCCCCCAAATTTGCCTCTTACTCTTGATCGAACAGATGGGGATACTGGGCTCTAAATTTTGATTCCAGTTCCCAAGTAGCCTCCCTGGGCATGTGGTTTTGCCACACGACCTTTACAAATGATATTTTCTGGTTGCGGAGTATTCTGCTCTCTCGGTCCGTGATACCGACCGGAACTTCTTCATAAGACAAGTCCTCTTAGAGTGGAAGCGGTTCATGAGGCAAGACATGAGAAGGGTCCGGGTTGTACTTACGTAGCATAGATACGTGAAACACGTTGTGAACCCGGGAGAGCTCAGGAGGCAGTGCAAGTCTGTAGGCAGCGGTACCAATCTTGTCTAAGATTTCAAAGGGTCCAATATATCTGGGGTTTAATTTTCCCCTCCTGCCGAACCTACTAATTCCCTTGAAAGGAGTGACCTTAAGAAACACCCGGTCGCCTTTCTCAAAAGCTAGGTCTCTCCTCCGGGTATCTGCATAACTCTTCTGCCTACTCTGAGCTGTCTGAATGTTCTTCTTGATTTTAACTATCTTGGACGTGGTTTCCTCTACCAACTTCGGGCCGAACAATCTTCTATCGCCCACTTCCTCCCAACAAATCGGTGACCTGCACGGGCGCCCATATAGCGCCTTATATGGAGCCATGCCGATACTTGCTTGGTAGCTGTTGTTGTAGGCAAACTCTATCAGAGGTAGATGGTCGTCCCAATGGCCCCCGGAGTCAAGGACACGAGCTCGGAGCATATCCTCAAGCGTACGAATTGTCCTCTCTGATTGTCCATCAGTTTGGGGGTGGAAGGCAGTACTAAGAGACAGCTTTGTTCCCATAGCTTGCTGAAACTATTCCAAAACCGAGAAGTGAATTTGGGGTCCCTATCGGATACCACTGTCACTAGGACTCCATGCAGTCTGACTATCTCCCGGATATACATTCTTGCCAACTTGTCCAAAGAATCAGTTATTCTGATGGCCAGGAAGTGGGAAGACTTAGTGAGTCGGTCAATAATTACCCATATAGCATCATGTCCTGATCGTGCCTTGGGTAGTCCCGATACGAAGTCCATGGTGATATGTTCCCACTTCCACTCTGGAATCGGTAAAGGCTGAAGTAACCCACCTGGGCGTTGATGTTCTGTTTTGACCTGCTGACATACCAAGCACTTAGATACAAAGTCGGCTATATCTCTCTTCATCCCATTCCACCAGAACCGAGGTCGCATAGTTTGGTACATTTTTGTACTTCCTGGATGCATGGCAAACCTTGAACTATGGGACTCCGTCATGATGTCTCTTTTTAACTCACTATAGTCTGGGACACACACTCTGTCCTTGAAACAAATCAATCCGTCGGCAGAGATCTAAAATTCTGAACTCACTCCCTGTTCTGCATCCTTCTTGCGGGTTACTAGGGCAGGGTCAACGGACTGGGCTTCTTTTATTCTTTGGATTAACTCGGGTTGGACTGCTTAGGTGGCCCAAACATGTGGCCCTCTTCAGATCTTGCAATTGAACCTGCTGCGTGGCCCCAATTGACCTGCATTCTGAAACCATCAAATGGGCTAGGGTGCCTGCACTTTTCCTGCTGAGGGCATCGGCTACTACATTGCCCTTACCTGGATGGTATAGGATGTCACAATCATAGTCCTTGAGGAGTTCCATCCACCTTCTCTGACGCATGTTGAGATCCTTCTGAGTGAAGATGTGCTTCAAACTCTTATGATCGGTATAGATCTGAAAGGTCTCTCCATATAAATAATGGCGCCAGGTTTTCAAGGCGTGTATGATTGCGGCAAGCTCCAAGTCATGGGTAGGATAGTTCTTCTCATGATTCTTTAGCTGTCTAGACCCATATGCTATAACCTTTCCATGCTGCATCAGGACACAACCCAGGCCCAGATAGGAGGCATCACTATAAACTGTATACCCTCCTGATCCATTCGGTAGAGCCAGCATGGATGCAGTAGTCAGTCACTTCTTCAATTCTGAAAAACTCCTTTTGCAGTCCTCATTCCATTCAAACTTTGCATTCTTCTTTGTGAGTCGGGTTAGAGGAGCTGCTAGACTAGAGAACCCTTCGACAAACCGGTAGTAATAACTTGCCATCCCCAGGAAGCTACGAATTTCCTTAACTGTCGTCAGCCTTTCCCAACCAAGTACCGCTTCAACCTTTTCGGGGTTCACTGATACCCCTTCATTCGATATAACATGTCCTAGGAAGGCGGTTTGCTCGAGCCAAAATCCACACTTGCTCAACTTTGCATACAACTTTTTTTCCCTGAGGACCTGCAGGACTTGGGCAAGATGATGAGCATGTTCTTCTCTACTTTTTGAGTAGACTAAGATATCATCGATGAACACGATGACAAATTGATCCAAGAACTCTATGAAGATCCTGTTCATTAGATCCATAAAGATGGTCGGGGCGTTGGTTAGCCCAAACGGCATGACCAGGAACTCATAGTGTCCGTACCTGGTTCGGAATGCCGTCTTGGGGATGTCTTCTGTTCTTACCTTTACCTGATGATAACCTGATCGTAGATCTATTTTAGAAAAGACCCGAGCACCCTGCAACTGATCGAAAAGGTCATCAATCCGGGGAAGAGGATATTTGTTCTTAATTGTTACCTTATTTATCCTTCTGTAATCAATGCACAGTCTCAACGTTCCATCTCCCTTCCTTGCAAAAGTAACCCCGGCACCCCAAGGGGAAACACTGTGTCTAATGAAACCACTGTCTTGTAACTCAGTGATATGTTTTCTTAGTTCTTCCATCTCGATGCGGCTCATTCGGTAAGGAGCAACCGAGATGGGCTGGGTACTTGGCTGTAAGTCTATGGTGAACTCGACCTCTCTGTCCACTGGTAGACAGGGCAGTTCATCTGGAAATACGTCTGAAAAGTCTCGGACTACTGGAATCTCTTGGATACAAACTTCTTTCTTGGGTTTACCTAGTTAGAGAAAATACAAGATTAAGGCACTGGGAATTAAGGAAAACTTGCCATCAGGGGAAATCAGTACTGAATGATTTTATTAACTTGTAAATGGCTCCTCGTTGGGAGGATTAAATACAATCTTTTTGTTAAAGTAGTCTATGGTGGCGTGATACGCCGCTAGCCAATCCATTCCTAGGATTACATCAAAATCCCCCGTGTCTAACCCTATCAGGTCTACCCTCAATTTTCTATCTGCTATCTCCACGACACATGCCCTGTAGATAACCTTTCCTAGCAATGTCTCCCCCCCAGCGGTAGATACAAGCAATAATGAATCAAGTCTATCAGATGGTACACAAATTTTGGAAGCAAGAACATGTGAAACAAAAGAATGTGATGCACCAGTGTCAAAAAAAACATGAGCAATGTGGCCAGAGATAGTATACATACCATGTACCACGTCCGGGTCTGCATCGACATCCTTCTGGGTAAGGTTGTAAACTCTTCCCTGGATTGGAGACCTTCTTTGATTCTAGTTCCTCGGGCATTCCCTTGCATAGTGCTGGGCGCTGCGGCATATGCGACAAGTGTTGCTGAGGCGGTAGCAGGGTCGGTCCCCGTGATCCCTGCCGCAGTACTAGCAGATCTTCCCATGTGCTGCCCCCGTAGCATGAGGAGGGGCCTGGATGGCGGGTCTAGGCCTTTTACTGGGTTGGACAGGCATGGTAGGTGTTGGCCTGCGGAGCGGGGCTGAGGGTCAGGAACTCCCCGCTAGCTGAGGGTGGGTGTCGAAGCTCCTTTCAATGATCTGCGCTTTTGCCAGGACTGTTGAATATGTCTCGAGCTCCATTACCAGTAAGTGCTGTCTGATCTCCGGGCGGAGACCCCATTGGAATTTCCTGGCCTTTCGGCCCTCATCCATCAATGTCTCCGGGGCATGTCGGCCCAACTCCAGGAACTTACGGGCATACTCCGACACTGTCATGTTTCCCTGGACCAATTGAGCAAACTCTATTTCCTTTAGGTGTTGGATGTGTTTAGGGAGATACTCCGCGTGGAAGGCCGCTAAGAACTGCTCCCAAGTAGCTGGTGTAGGCAGGGTGGTCCGCTTGAGCTCCCACTAGCGTACTGCTTCCCCTACCAGCATGTAGGAGGCAATGGCAGCCCTCTGCTCAGGAACTACTTCCAAGGTCTCGAAAGCTCTCTCAGTCTCTGCCAGCCAGTATTGGGCCTCTTCAAAAGAGGATCCCGCTGCAAAAGTAGAAGGGTTCAGTCTTCTGTACCTCTCTATGAAGCTGGGGTCGATCAAGGAATGAGCGGGGTCCCGAGGTAGAGGGACTGGGGCCGGCTGAGGGTGAACTGGGGGACCCTGTGGTGGCACCTGCTGATGTGGTGGGGGTACTGGAATGTGCTGTGGCGGCGCCTGGTGGTACCGTGGCTGTGGTACCGGGTCGTACTGCGGCTGTGGTGCCGGGTGGTACTGTGGAGGAGCAGGCTCCTGCCGGGGTGGCTCGGGATCAGCCTGCTGTAGCGGGGGCTCAACCTGCGATAACGGAGGAGGTCCGGGTAACTCCCTTCTCTCCTCTCGCCTTTGCTAGGCAGCTACGAGAGCTTCCACCATCTCAAATAGTCTGTCTAAATCCTCTCGAAGCGAATTATCTTAGGCCGCTCGGTTTAGTGGGGGCCTTCCTCTCCTCATTTTCGTGTACCTGCATTCACAAGGAATGGTTGAGTAACGATATATCGGTGATTATTTATCTAAGGCGCTATTGTGTAAGGGATGGGTCCAAGGAAATGCGGCTCTGATACAAATTGAAACGACCCGGAAATTTAAAATGAAATATGTGTATTAAAAATGTCAAATGCGGAAGCGAAGTCAAAATTTCGATTAACATCCCTTACACCAAAACCAAAAACGTGCTCAAAATATAAAAGATCAAACTAACTAAAGAAGAAATTCGAAAGTAAAAGCTATGAATATGACTATGGAGTCTTTAGGCGTCCCCTTCGTCGTCTTCCTGCGGAATGGGCTCGAGAACAATGTCTTCCTGATCTGAAATGATTAAATAAGGAATGAGCTATACTAGCCCAATAAAGACATCACGATATCTCACCGTCACGGAGGTAAAGGTGGGTAGAAAACACAAAAAGACCAATGGAGCATAATTTACAACAAATCCTTTTATCAATAATAAAACCTTTACCATCCACTTACCTCGGTGAAATTCATAAAACAATATACGAAAGCAATAACATTATCATCATCATGAAATTATATAAACTGTATAACATAATACTTATCACGCCTTTTGTAATTCAATTATTACACAACATATTTTTCCTCTTTCACCAGCCTACTAGTATCCGTGGGGATCCATAGGGGTCCCGCTACCCGCGAACCTTTAACATTTACAACCTGATTCCAGGGCCGTCCCCATACCCCGTCCGGTATGGGCGCCAATACTATAAACCTCAATACCCCGTCCGGTATGAGGGTGAAACGGGCCGTCCCCATACCTCGTCCGGTATGGGTGCCAAAACAATAAACCTCAATACCCCTTCCGGTATGAGGGTGAAACGGGCCGTCCCCATACCCCGTCCGGTATGGGCGCCAAAACACATAAGGTCTCCATACCCCGTCCGGTATGAGAGACCACAATCCCGGTAGGGTTTCCTACGGATCCGGTCTGTCCACCATCTCCTAGGATATCTAGTCAGGCTGATCACATTATACAATTATCAATTTACATAACCTTTCATTCCCCTTTTCCTCAGTCAGCATCATCAATTCACACACAAACAAGCAAAACAGTAATTTACGCCAAACAAGACAACATACAGCATCGGTTTCTCAGTCATTCAACCCATAATCAATAAAACAGTAAAATATGCACCGAAAACTATGAAATGAAAACATCAGACCTCATACTGCATTTAAAACTGTAAAATAGGCCAAATAACAATTAACTGACAAACACACTAGACTCGGGCTCCATTAGCGACCTTAAGCAATTTTACACATTCGTTGATTTAAGAAATACCGTTTTATCATTATTGAACTTTAATACCGTGATAGGAAATAGGGTGAGGGGTCCTTACTCGTTTCGGGGTCCGAACACGGCTCCACAGTGCGCCTACAGGCTGTCCCTAATTTTTCCTGAATTTTTTCCGGGGAACTGAAACGCACTACTAGTACCTGCACGTGTTCCAAAAAATGCCCAAATTGTTTGGGCGTTAGAGGCGAAATGGATCCTTTCATCGCATAGATAGCACATACACACACACAAATCTCACAATAGTCACAACATGTACGTTTGCTAGGTGACATACACTCACAAACACCTATTCACGTTTGGACTAGGTTTCAAACTCTATCCATGTGTAGGTTCACCATGCCCGCTAAACTTCAGCTATACACACACACTCTTCTCCTCGATTCAGACTAAACGAAAAGGGTATTTAGGATCCATACCCTAATCACTCACATTCTCTCATTTCTGATTTCTTATTTGTTTTACTTTCATTCTATTTTCTCCGAAATTTTATTTAACTGATCGCTTCACAACCATAATCATTCATTTTCCTTTCTATTTTTTATTTCCTTATATTATTTTATTTTATTTTTCAACTTTCCACTTAACTAGGAATTTTTTTAAATTTTAAATTCATTTCTCATCATAGTCCAAGTATTCTTCATTCTTTGAGTTTGTTTTCTGGTTTCGTCTTCTCATAATTTCTAATAGATTAGGTTCACTGGTTATAGGTTCGGGTTTTGTTCTTCGTCAAAACTCGGGTCAGTATTCGTTCAAATTTTAAAATACAGATAAATTAATAAAATACATATAAATTTCAAATTTCGAATCTAGGTTCAGAATCAGAAATACTTACACGACAGTCTTCTCGGATCTGCCTGAACGTCCTAATTCTCTGTACACGCACGATACAAATTAATTAATATAATTTAAGTATTAAAAAAAATTAATTTAATAGAATTTTATAGTTTTCAATGACAACCCAACGAAAAATTCCAAAAACATCGGGATCCGTACCCAGGGAAGACCTTTCAGTTTTCCATTCGGCGGATCAAATTTTTGTACTCGAGGAAGACTTTTTAGCTTCCCGAACAGTGAACCAGAATACTAAAAGGGTGAATCCAGTCTTCATTTCTAAGGAAGGCCCCTCAGCTTCCATTGGTGGACCGATTTCCCACTCCCGAGGAAGGCTCCTCGGTTCTCGCACAGGTAGGTGGCCAGGCCGAGCTCGCGCAGCCAACCTGACACCCGACCACTGCTCCCCCGCTACTCAACAGCCACCAAAAACATAAAAACATGCTTTACCTTTTCGACATGAGGCAATTCGACCTCGGTTTAGCTCCCGGTGATTTTTTCTTGGCCACCTCGCAGCTCCCTAGCTTACTTGAGATTCGGATGATGATTTTTAAACCTACAAATTGATTAATGTAAAATAGAAAAGGATTGAAAGAGAATAGAGGAAGAAAAATGAAAAAATAAAATCTTCTTAGCTTCCTTGCGTTAGTCTCCGTCGTTGCAAGACGTCTTAGCCGATTCTTCTTCCTCTTTTTTTTTTCTGCTCGGGTTCCACCACTCTCCTGCCTCCACCTCTCTCTCCTCTTCTTTTTTTCTTCCCTTGCGGTGGCCATTATTGGCTCCCTTCTCCTTCCTGCTCGGCCACTTTTCTTTTCTTCTCTTCTTTTTTTCCTCCTTCATCTCTCCTTTTTCGGCCTCCCTCCTCTTTTTCGCTCATTCTTTCTTCCTCTCGCCTTCCCTCCGCACGACAGCCTCCTATCTTCCCTCCTACTCGATTGGCTCACCTTTTTCTCTCATCATCTCTCTTTTTCAGCTACCCACCCAAATGAAAAGAAACCCTAAACTTTTCTTTTTTATACCCGTCCTCCTAACCATTGGATCTCACTGACTTGATCTGGACCATCTGTTTTCCATTAAATCTCATCTATTTGATCTCCTCAGACATTTCGATCAGGACGTCTGTTCCCTATTTCTTTTTACCCCATTCCACTTTCACTTATTTACACTTTCACCCTCGTTTTTTCTTATTTGTTTTCATTTAAAACTCCCAAAATTAATAACATCCTTTCATTTAAATCCAATTCCCAGTTTTTTATTCATTTTTTACAAATAAAATGGGTGTATGTCATAATTCTCCCCTTCTTACAAAAATTTGGTCCTTTAAATTTGATATGTCTCTAAAGTATGTGAGGAAATCGAGCTCGTATCGAGTCTTCAGTCTCCCAAGTAGCTTTCGCTGGCAAATAATATCATCAAAGTACCTTGACTATCGGAATAATCTTTTTCCTCAATACTTGCTTTTGTTTATCTAATATGTTTATGGGCATCTCCTGATAAGACATATCTTCCTCACTAGGAATCTCTTCATACTGAATTATATGCGAAGGATCAGGATGATACTTACGTAACATGGATACATGAAATACATCATGGACGTTAGCCAACTCTGGTGGCAAAGCCAATCGGTAAGCAGTAGTTCCAATTCTCTCCAGTATTTCAAACGGTCCAATGAAGTGATGGCTCAATTTGCCTTTCTGTCCAAATCTCATAAGACCCTTTATTGGTGACATCTTAAAAAATACATGATCCCCTATCTCAAATTCCAAACCCCTTTTACGGTGGTCTGCATAACTCTTCTGTTTACTTTAGGTGGTTTGAAGATTTTTCTTGATTAGGACAATATTTGATGTAGTTTCTTCGACTAATTTGGGTCCAATTAATTTCTTGTCTCCAATCTCTTCCCAGCATACAGGAGATCTACAAGGTCTACCATAAAGTACTTCATATAGAGCTGCACTAATACTGGACTATTAGTTGTTGTTATAGACAAATTCAATCAATGGTATATGGTCGTCCAAATTTTCTCCCATCTTTAGTGCACAAGCCCTAAGCATATCTTCTAATATCTGAATGGTTCTTTCCATTTGGCCATCCATTTGTGGGTGAAATGTTGTACTGAAAAATAAGGTGGTGCCTAAAGCTTGCTGAAGTCTTATCCAAAACCTAAA
Organism: Carica papaya; assembly: GCF_000150535.2. The sequence goes on from NW_019014613.1 coordinate 1,010,627, forward strand.
TGTGAAACGAGCAACTCGATCTAAAACTACTGATATCGGAATTCCATGAAGTCTAATAACTTCCTTAATATATAACTTGACAAGTTTATCTAAGGAATCTTTTGCTTTTATTGGTAGAAAATGAGTTTTCATTAATCGGTCCACTATCACCCAAATAGTATCATGGTTTTAATTTGGTTCTAGGCAAACCCATTACAAAGTCCATAGTGATGTGTTCTCACTTTCATTCTGGGATTGGTAGAGGTCGGAGCAATACCCCTGGCTTTTGATGTCTGGCTTTAATCATTTGATAGGTAAGACATTTACTAACAAATTCAAAGATATCTTTCTTCATCCCATTCCACCAATACTAAAGTCACAAATTTCGACACATTTTGGCGATGCTTGGGTGTATGGTAAATATAGAATTATGTGCTTTCTCTAATATGAGTCTCTTCAAATTAT
>NW_019014613.1:1059175-1069431 GCF_000150535.2 Carica papaya
CCCAACTGTTTGATTGAGAGTGAGAGACAAACTTGAGGGACCAAATTTTTTAAGGGAGAGAGAATTGTAACACCCATAATTTTTTTTTTAATTAAACAAAGGATAAATATAATTTTATTTATTTATTTTATTTTATTGTATTTTATTTTATTTTATTTGAGGTAAAAAAAATAAAATTGATGGAGGATTAAATTGAAAATAATTTTTTCGAAAAAAGGGAAAAAAATTGAGTTCTGGGGGTATTTTTGAAAAAAAAATCATAAAACAATGGCTAAAATAAAATTTTGGAAAGTTTCGCCATGTCAGACGCCTGGTCAGCAGCCCTGACCAACCAGGACATGCCAAGTGGCAGAGACGCTAACGTGGGAGGTCATGCGGGAGGCCACGTGAGCGATCCGCGTGCCCGCAATCGAACAGCTGAGATCCGTTCCCGCACGCAGAGACAGCCTGGATGCGCTCCCTCCCAAATGCGATCGAACGACCAGATTTAAACACGATCGAATGGTCCATAATGAATCACAATGGACGGCTTAGATTGGATCGCGATGAACGGTTCAGGTTTACTCCTTATTTAATCGTGATCGGACGGTCAAGATCAAACGCGATGAATGGTCCAAATCAAAATTGGATTGATATAAACAACCCCCATCTGCACCAAACCCTAACCTTAACTGCCAGAACCCCTCGCCGGAGAAGACAACCCAGCTGCCGGGGAGCCGAACGCCGCCGTACTAGAACCCTTTCCAACTGCCAAAAAAGATAAAAACTTCCCTTTTTGCACGAAATTCAATTCTAAGCTCACACATGGCCAAATCGGAACAAAAAGACTAGGCACCGCCCTAGGAAATTTCACAAAACGCCTCCAATGAGGCCCTTCTTGATTCCTATTTTACGTAATTTTTCTACCGTTGTGATCACCATTTTCTTTTCTATAGGTTGACTGAAGTAAAACACCCAACTATAACGTAAGCAGAAGGAGCCGCCGCACCGAAGAGCCCCGTCACTGGTGAGTTTCGATTTTTCATATTTTTTTAGCTAACCGAGGCCCTTAACATATTTTCTTGTAGGGATTGATGCAAAATCAGCCGAATTCGCTGAAAATGACAAAAAAATGGCCGACTCAAGGCGGACCACCGCCACCCGCGTCGCCGAAGCACGGCAGAGCCGCCGTGCTGGAATTCTAAAATTGGCTGAATGGGCCCTGGGACTGATTTTGGGTTCATTTAGAACATTTGTAGGTACTAATAATCCATTTCAGTTCCCAGAGAAAAATTCAGGGAACCTAGGGACCGCCTGTATGCGCAGTAAATAGTTTAGCTTTCCGGGCATTAAAATTGAGTAAGGATCCCTCATCTTATTCTCTATCATAGAACTCAAGTTTAAATAAATAATAATGTGGTATTTTGTGTGATTTTAATAAATATGCATAATTAATTACGGATTGCTAATGGAACCAGAACCATAAATTATCTACTGCTGTTATTGATTATTTTTACAGCTTACCTGCATGATAGTATCTTATTTATTCATTTTATGACTTTGAACACATACATTGTTTATTTTACGTGTTTACTACTGAATCGGAAAAAATAAATTTTAAATGGTAAAGAAATTGTGTGATTAAATGATTAGATAAAAAGACAGTCTTATTGGATATTTTAGGAGATGGTGGACGGACCGGGTACATAAAGAACCCTACCATGAATGTTGTCTCATACCGGATGGAGTATGAAGACTTGATAATTTGGTTCTCATACCGAATGGGGTATTGAAGTTTGGTAAATTAGCGCTCATACCGGATAGGGTATGGGGACGACCCATAATTGAGAATGATAAATAAAAGGGTTCACGTGTAGCGGGGGTATCCCTATGAACTCATAGATACCAGCAGGCTGGTGAAAAGAGTGGTAGTTATTGTTGGGTTTACTGATAATGGATATAGATTTATTGTACTATGATAGCCGATTATGCATGAAATATTAGTTTGTATGATATTATTGTTCTTACAGGTTGTTTCATAAATTCCACTATGGTAAGTGAACGGTAAATAGTTTTATTTTTAATAATAAATGTATTGGTTTAAATTTAGTGCTCCATTAGTGATTTTCGATTTTATACCAACTTTTACTTCTGTTTGGGTGATATAGTGTGATATCCTTACTGAGCTAGTGTAGCTCATCCTTTATTTAACCATTTCAGATCAAGAGGACCAGGTTCCAAAGCTCGATCCGCAAGAAGATTGCTAATAGATGCTAGATATTTTCTATTTTTCGTTTGTTTCCTCATTTCTTGTGTTTCTTTCAAAGAATGAATTCTGTAATATTGTTTAGTACTTTTAAGTTATTGTGTAAGGAATGTAAACCTTAACCTTTTATTTCGCTTCCGCACTTAAGTTATTATCTATTTCATTTTGGACTTCCGCTGTCGTTTCATTTCAGATATGTGTTTATGTTCCAATTTTCACTCATTAAAATAATGTGAAAACATGCATATTCTCTATATAATTGACACTAGAGCATCTGACCTTATTATTAGCACACCATAATTATATATTGGAATCACATCAAACATCATTTCCAAAGTTACATTGCCTAATGGTGTAAAAGCTTGTGTGTTCACATGTTAGAACAATCAAGTTGAGTATGGATATAGTTCTCAACAATGTGTTACATATGTCATCATTTAATTTTAATTTAATCTCTATAAGAAGGCTAACACAATATTGTAAGGGTTATTTGATTTTTTTACAAAAATATTGTGTCAACAAGGACCTTGTCTTAGAGGACAATTAAAGTAGAGAGAATGAAAAAGAGATTGTACTAGCTTAGTTCCACCATGCCATTAAGAGAAACAACCATACCAACGTTCACATGTGCAACTTTCTTAAGTCCTAAAAGAATGAAAGGAATTAATGTATGACACTACAGACTTGGACACCCTTCACAGTCCAAGTCAATTATCAAATAAACTTATTAAAAACAAATAATATAAAATTTTTTATATATGCCCAGTAACTAATATGCATAAACTTGCTTTTGATAATAGTAGTAGCAGAGCTTTAAAATGCTTTAATTTAATTCATTTTAACATTTAAGAACCTTGTAATGAGAGATCATATGATAGTTATAAATATTTCTTATCAATTATTGGTGACCATACGAGATGTACTTGAGTATATTCGATGAAAAGTAATGGTTAAGACTAGCTTGCACTTGCAACATTTTTGTGTGCTTATTGAAACCCAATTTGACAGGAATGTGAAAGTGATCAGGAATGACAATGGGAAAGAATTCGAAATGAAGAGATTTTATGCTGAAAAAGGGATTATGCAACAAAACTTCTGATGTGCAGACACTAGAACAAAATGAAGAATTAAAAAGAAACATCATTATATCCTCAATACTACCAGAGTACTAAAATTCCAAAATGACCTGAACACAAGGTATTGGAGTGATTTTATATTAACCATTATTTATTTTATTAATAGAATTTCTACACTAGTTATAAATAACAAAAATCCATTTGAAATATTATGTGGAAAACCACCAGAATATAACCATATAAAGAGTTTTAGATTTTTAGCTTTTGCATCTACCTTAACTAGAAGCATATATAAGTTTGATGCAAGAGCCAATAAATGTGTATTTCTAGAATACTCTTTTAGTACCAAGGAATAAAAGCTGCAGGATATTGATATAAGTAACATTATTATATCCAAAAATATTATCTTTCTTTAACATGTGTTTCCCTATAGGAACAAAAGCTAGATGAAGACATCAAAAATCTTTATAGATCAAAACATGAGTCCATGCCCACCAAAGGAGTGAACATTGCTTTAGATTTTGAAGTGGTTAACCAAGAGGGCCAAAGGGAGAATCATAAAGCATTATGGAAATGTCTAACCAGATATAAGAAGAGACAACTTCTTAGAGGAACAAAAAATGAAGGGCATAACACTAAACAAGGACTTGACCATAAGGAAGTTGTTTCTAGTGAGATATCCACCATAATAAAATATACCAGAATAAAGAAGGTACAGACATACTTAAAGGACTATATGTGTGAGCAAATTAGGGGACGTTAAGATGATTGTGAGAAGATAAATGTAGAAGGCTCTTAATTGAATGGAATCATTCCCATAAAAAAATATTATTGGGTACTCCAAGACTGAGAGGGGACACGAGATATATTTTATCAGTAATATCTCAAGAAGAGCTTAACTCATTTGAAGAAGCCAACAAGAGTGACGATTTGAGTTAAGTAATGCAATATGAGCTTAAAACATTAGAAGATAATAAGATATGGAAAATTGTGGACCTTCCGATAGAAAAGAGGACCATTGGATGCTAATGAGTATACAAATTTAAGTTCAAAGCAGATGGGTGCATTGAAAGATATAAGACAAGATTAGTGGCAAAAAGATACACCCAAAAGAAAGGTCTAGAATACTAAGAGACCTTCTCATTAGTGGTTAAGATAACCATAGTTTAGATAATATTTGACCTTGCAATAGTGGATGGTTGACATCTCAAGTAATTTAATATCATTAATGTGTTCCTTCACAACAATTTAGATAAAGAGGTATACAAGGAACTGTTTCCTGGCATCACAGAAAAGGAGAAAGAAAAGTGTGCAGACTACAAAAAAATCTTTATAAACTCAAACAAGCATCAAGATAGTGGTACGTTAGGTTTTCATATTTCATCATCAAGCAAGGATATAACAAGTGCAAAGCAAACTACAATCTCTTCACCAAAAAATGCACTAAAATTTTTATAGCATAATAATATATGTAGACAATATAATTGTTCCCGACGACAATCTTGAGATAATAGACAAAGTAAAGAGAAAGTTGGATAAAGAATATAAAACCAACAATATGGGGAATCTAAAATACTTCCTAGGAATTGAGCTTGTTAGGTATAGCAATGGAATAAATATTTACCTAAAGAAATATGCATTGGATTTATTAAACAATGCAAGTGTTTTAGAGGGGGAATTTTTGCATTAGCCTTAGAGAAAAATAGTAAGTTGTCTAGAGATGATAGAGAATCGATTGAGAATCCAATAATGTACAGAAAAATGAAGTACTTAACATTAACTGGACCTTATTTGTCTTACTCAATACAAGCGTTGAGTCAATTTATAGAAAGCCCTAGAAATGATGACCTGCATGCTGCCTATAAGATACTAAAATATTAAAGGGAAATCCAGTGTAAGGTTTATTTTTAGCTTAGCTCTTCTAATTTAAGATTGACTCCATATATTGATAATGATTGGGTAACATGTTTGGATACAAGAAGATTCATCACACGATATTGTGTGCTTATTGGAAGTTCCTTAATATCTTGGAAATTAAAGAAGTCAACAAATTATTTCTAGATTTTAGGCAAAAAAAGAATATAAAGTGATGGCAAGGGTATGCTATGAATTAACTTGGATTAGATATCTCTTAGGAACTCTTAGAATCAAACATCCGTAAGCAATAATTCTCTATTGTGATTGTTGTAGTTATAACCCCCTTTTTTAGGGCATGGCTAGAGCATACACACTTAGTTTTAAATAAATATAACATAATTTTATTAATATAACAGAGTCACAAAAACGCTTACATTCTTTGAATATGTACAACAGTTACATACAATACAAGACTTTAGAACTTTCTTTTCATTTCATTATAGTATAAAATATAAAATAATAACTTCAAGTCTCGAGCCTAACTTTAAAATGACTTCCTGTATCATTCGCTGCTTTGTAGCGGTATTTTTAGTATCTAAAGAGTAATATGGGGTGCGTCACAATCTTAGTAAGTAGATATTATGACATTATAATATAATACATGCAATATATAGGTTTTCATACACATTAAAATTATATATATCTTGTACAGTTTAGAAAAAACAGATTTCATCGTGATGTATTGTACAATGAGCCAAACTTGCATCACCATTATAGAGGGCCGATCAGTTAATCATTCAACTACATTATACATAGGCACACATTTAACACTGATTCTCCCTCAAACATAAAAATGGTGGGGTATACTGATCACATTGATCCCTGGCATAATATAGGTGGGAACAGAAAGACTCATCTTCGTAACAGATGATGCACACAAATCGAAACAATTTTGAAATCATATCGCGCTTAAATCAAAACTGAATAAACACATAACACTTAAATCATAACTGAATAAACATACAATACTTACATCAAAATTCAATTTAGAAAAACACATGTTTAGTATTACGAAAAGTACATATAAAATACTTTTTAAGTGTATAATATCTTCATTTTGTCATGATAACCACTTACCTTAAGTCGTAAGCAACTTATTCAAACCTTCACTTTGTCCTATCGACTTATGTATTAATTCAAGCAGAAATTTCCCTTATAATTCCTTCAATTTTGTACTGAAATTTTGGCAAAATCTCCCTTTAATATTATCATCATATTAGACTCAAACATATTCACAGAAAAATAAAAAATCATGCCGATGAAAAGAAACTCGAAACTACATGCCTTGTTGGACACATTACTTTTTTTTTCCAAAAATTCCAAGAGAGCCCCAGGTTAATTTCTAAACTTTTTCTCTGAAATTTTCAGCGGAGTCCCTAAATGGTTTTGACTCTTTCTTACTTCAAAAATCACCATAATATTACTCTAAATCTGTCCCAAAATTTTGAAGAAAAATCAAACTCAAAATTAGAGGGAAAAAGCTTACCTTACTTCTTTGAGTTTGTCCCTTCTTGCCCATAGTTTTCTTCAAATTCTCGTCTTCTTCTCTTGCTTTTTCTTCCTCTTTCTTCCTTCTTCTTTCCCCTCATAATATCTCAAGATTTCTCCCAAAAATCCCCTCAGGAAATCTCATAGTTTTCTCCCACTCTTTATTTTTCTCCCTCACTCGTTCGGGCTTCTTTCTTACTCTTTTTTTTTCACACTTTCCCTCTTGACCTTACTTGTTTTCTCCACTTCCACCAGCCCTCTATTTATAAGGGAGGAGAGCTAACCTAAGTCGGCAAGGAAGTGAAACACGGCAAGCCGAGAGGTTTCCCATAAACCACCATACTTTCCACCTCGTGCTTCTTCTCTACCTCCTCATTTCATGGTGTCACCTTATGCTTGTTTCTAGATTGTTCCCACCTCTTACATTTACCTCTTCCTCCAATTTTTAGCTCCCAAATGATTCAAACTTGGGCATATTTAAAGCCTATTATGTCCATTTATGGCTCACACAAGGCCCATTACTCTTTTTTTTTAAGTACACCGCATCTTACATCACTTCAAGCTATCTTTTTATCCTCCAATTCTATATAAATTTTACCAAGCAGCTCCTTACTTCTCCCCCTTGATATTCTCAAGTCCCAAGAAAAACCAAGAAAACTGAGAAAAGGCACTCTCAGGGAAAATATTTCCCTAACACGCGGGTTTCCATTTTTCTCTCCTAGTTTATCCACTACAAAATTTTTCTCTCTTATCATTTCTCTTTTCTCAAGTGTTAACTTGTTCTCCATAAAATTTAAGCTTTAGTTACCATTTTTTTAAAGTTTTCATTGGGGGGGACTTAAATATGAATTCTCTAGGCTCGTCAAAAAACATTCTTCCTACTTCTTTAAAGCCTTGAGCTCAATAATACTGAATGTCAAGAAACACTAATTGTGTATATCCAAAACCACCCATACTCATCACTCTATATATTGTTATACCATATTTGCCTTGTAATAGAAATTATAAACATATAACACACCCAATTAATAATTTTTCATTTATTATTACATCATGCAAAAGGGATTTTTTAACAATGAAGTTTTTATATGCAGGTTAGTGACCATGAAAAAGCAAGGCTAGCATGTGGAGTTCTTAGGGTAATAATGTATTATTTATAATTTAGAACATTAAGGTAGTATATAAGAATATGATAAGGGACATGTGCTTGTGTAGAGGAATGATATATATATATATATATAGTAAATGGGGAGAATATATAGGTTGTCATGTGTGACTCCTAGTGTAATCTAAGTAAGTGATAAAAAATGAGAAAAATGGTTCAAATTTGCTTGAAGAAACCTAAGGCAAACATATAGTACAGCTCTATGATTGCATAAACATTAAAAATATTTACTTTCTTTATAAAGATAAGTTCGAAATATCTAGTGCTAAAGACAACTGGTGAGGTGGCCATGTGGAAAAATATGTTAGGTTGGAATTGTGTGTGAACTAAGAGATATATGGCAAGGGAGACCTAGAGTAATGGCACTACCATTAGACTTTCAAAAACAATAAATGGCATTACATTGTAAAAAGTTACCCGATATTAACAAATGTTTTCAGTAATTAAAGTGTTTCGTTTCTAAAGATAAACATATGCCAACAAAAATTATTTGTATAAGTAAATGAGTCAGACTTTTACTCCTCGGTTACTAATGAAAAAGTCATTACTAAAGACCATTCTCTAGAACTTGAAACTGTTTGTATAAACTGACTTTCGTTAACAAGAAAAATTTCCATTAGTAAAAAAGTTCCGTACCGACAGTTTCATAGAAGTCAATGAAACTCAATCCCGACAAAATCTAATTTAAATCAAACTCATCGTCATCGTCAGCCTATTTTGTAGCCCATTTTAGATTTTATTTCTAACCCAAGCCCAATTTAATAGCCTGAATTCCTCCTGATCATCATCGTCGATCATCTTTTATCCTTTTGTTTTTTTAATTTTCAGATAGGTCCCTTCTCTTCATTTCTCCGCAACGCAATCTCATCGTCTCAGTCATTAGCAACCGAACTCGTAATTTCAGTCTCCTTCATCACGCTTCCCTAGTCTCTCTTGTTGGTAGAACTCATTATTAGTTTCGCCTTAGGGTTCATCTGTGGCTAAACAATGATTACGTCTCTCATCACATTTCCACTATCGATTCACTCTCTCATTTACTTTAGGCTTCAGTAAGAGTACCTGTTTGCAATCCTTTTTCACTTACATCTAGATATCAAGATATGGAACTCACACACAGTAATTTTTTTTATAATATTTCATATTTGATTTTAGTATGATATAGCATGATTCTGATTTATTTGTTTGTGTTTGGAACTTATCAACATATGATGATTAGATTGAGAGATGTTTTATGCTTGTTGTGATCAGTGTTATCTGGAAATGTTTAAAGCCATTTCAAGCTATGACATTAGTCACCTCAAATTGCTCGAATAGGTAGCTATGCGACAAATAAAGAGAGAGCAGAGATAGCTGAATTTTGAGAAGAAACGTCAAATGGCTCAACCAATTTTGTAAGACTAAATTAAATAACAAAGGTATTCTTGTGGTTTTCTTTTTTATTTAATTTATCTTTCCTTCATTTTGTTTTGATTCAATTAAGGGAATTTACTTAGAAGTTTTCCTAGAGCAATTATGTAATTTTGATTCGAATGACTCTTGAACACCTTGAATCCTGTCAAGTTGTAGCCTTATTAGTTGAGCACCTTGAGTTTAATTTTTTTCTCAGAAGCCAAACATTGATACTGTACCTTCAATAATTGTCCCTTTTCATCTTCTTTCTCCTTCTCGATTAGATTTTAAGATGAATTCTAGATGCTTTCTTCCCTAATTTTTTAAATTTTTTTTCTTCTTTTTATTATCTCAAAACAAAAAAAACTTTTCAGCTATTCCTCTTTTGAAGATCTCTGTTGAGTTTTTGTTGAATGATTTTGAGGATTTTGGTTTTGAATTTATGCGTTTATGAAGTTATTGGGTGGATTTTGTGATTTGCAGAAGTGAGAAACGACATCCAATCCAAAGGTTCACGAATTTGAAGAGGTTGCCAAGCACACAAAACCAAGGATTGTTAGCTTATTTATTTATTTTTTAAAATAAAAGAGAAAAATTATTATGTACAAAGGTACCAAAGGGGTACCACCTCAAAATATAAAATTAACAATGGATCAGGTAGCCCATAACAGCCCTAACATCTTCTCAATCAGCTATGTCATGATCAATCAAAATAAACCCAAAAGTAGAAAACCATCTATCTCTAATATTTACAATGTCTTATTTAAGACCTCAAAAGCTCTAGTATTCCTCTCCCTTTAAACTACCCACATAATGGAAAGCGGGATAAGAAATAAATTTTTTTTCTTTTTACATAAACCAGCTCACGCCCACAGCTCCTTACTAACACTACCTGCATGGCCCATATCAATCCCATAATCCCATACACATGCTCCCAAATTTTATAGACTATAGGACAATAAAGTAACAAGTGATT
>NW_019014613.1:1084872-1099985 GCF_000150535.2 Carica papaya
TACATAGGTGGAACCCTTTTTTATTATTCTATGATATAAATCATAAGTTTGGTAGATATAAATCATTATTTTTTCTGAAATAAAAGTGTAGAATAATATTAATGTGTTGGTGCCAAGGGGGCAACAGCCATGTTAAAAAGATTTACAGGTCAATAAGTATATCTACAATAAGACCCAAGTCAGCCATGTTATCAAGGTTATGTCCTAAAACAATAGAACAAAAATAGTGAAACCATCTATTCTTGATATTGACAAAATTATCTTCAGTTTCTTCAAAAACCCTATTGTTTCTTTCTTTCCAGATGATCCAAAAGATGGTAAGAGAGATAAGTCTGTAGTGTTTATTTACCTTGCATAAATCATAAAACTCGTTCTAATGCATCTTCCATATCATCATATGTTTCAGCAAGTGAATGTTTGTTCTTCATGTTTAAACATGTCTTCTCATACTCTTTATAAGATTGGTTGTGACTGTTACTGATAAAAACATCAAAATTTGTTCTCCAAAATGGGTACTTCTTTCCTAAAGGAGTTCTCACTAACTTCTTTCTAAATGCAGTAAGCAAACATTTTCCTGTTAGGGATCTCTTTTAACTCTTGAGAATTAAAATTATTTGAAGAATGGTGTTCAGTTATATCCTTAAGAGGTGCTAGTAAGATTCTTTACTTTTTCAATGTCATTCTAACTGATTCAGTCATGTGCTTATCCCAGTGGAAACAGTTATCCAGTGCAGTACGATTTAGATTTGGTTATGGTTAAATTGTTTCAGGTGGAGAGTAGTCCTCATTAGTGATATTTTCAGATGGCAGTCTAAACTGGCTTCTGGGGCTTTCCCCTTTTTCCGTAACTGGTTTATTTTTGAACTCCTGAAATGGTTCTGCAAAATGTTATTTCATTGTACTTTATTACTATTCCCTTTTCATTTGGACTTGGTCCCGCCTCTTTTCAGAAAAAAAGGGATCAAAATGACATAATTAAGTAGTTGCTTATTATCAAATGATACATATATCATCTTGTGTTTTGTTAACATAGTCTTCCATGTCACCAAATGTAGAATCTATTTATCATCCTACTGGACTAGAGTCAACAAGTTTATTACTGGACATTGTAGGTTGAGGTTGCATTTGCTGGTGAAGGAAAGGAAGAAGATGTCAAGTCTGAAAATGCAAGCACATCTCTGAAAGTTTTGCTACCATGGATGATCAAGCAAGGAATGAATCTTACCAAGGAGCAACGTGGAGAGGTCAAGCAAGAGACGAAGGTGGACGGCAGTTCAGCAGCAGTTCCATTTTCTGACGACAAGAAAACTGTTGGAAGTGATGATCAAAAGAACGTACAGGCTTGTTCTAAGATAACCTTTTTTTTCCTTATTTTGACGTTTGTCATATGTGGGAGTGCTACTTGTTTTACTCAATTTTCATTGAATCAAGGAAAGTTTTTCTCGGGCTTCATTGTTTTGCAGGATGAGTATGTGAAAGCTTATTATGCAGCTCTGCTTAAGAAGCAGCAAGAAATGGCTGAAGCAGCTAACAAACAGCCAGAGTCATCAAGCATGCTAACCTCTGATGGTTCTGGCACATCTTCTAATCGTCAAGTTGGTATGAAGTCTAAACATGATGAAGATGAACCAGACGATGATGTTGATTGGGAAGATGCTCCGATTGCAGGTTGGTATTAAAATTTCCTCATAAGTTTAATTTGCCTTCATTAGGTAATTGGGATAGAACCTTGAGATTCCACCTACTTTTTTTAAACATCATATCTGTAAGTTTTTGGCATCACATTTAAGGGTTTGATTTTATCGCATAACCAGAAAATCGAGAAACATTCAAAATATTTTATTGAATAATTAAAATTTGTCTTAAAAGTAAGATTTCAAACATATTAAAAATGTTTCTTAATAATTATTTCTAAATACAGTTAAACTTAGTAATACTAATTCTAATAGGATTAGGAAATTATACTCCTAATACAAATAGGAAAACTAAATAGTAAAAAGAATAAAATGTTAAAATTTCTAAAACTAAAATAGCAGACTCCTAAATACTATAGTTTTATATTTAAAAGAATTACAAGTTCTAATCTATTTGCACAATCTAGATTTAACCCATTTTACATCATTCACATACACTGATCAAGTATTTATACTCTTAGTTATCAATTTTTTGGCATAACTTTCCTTATAATGGGGGAATGTCTTCATGGATTACAAGTCTGAGTACCTGCTTGTGAATGTCTTTATGTCTTGATGAGGTTGTGTGTCTGGTCTCTCACCCAAGTGGCAAATACTAGTGTTGTTTTGGATCTTTAATTGAATGACTTGTCTAGGGTTTCAAGTCTTTGATACGTGACCCTCTGAATGTGAAATTGAATATTTAAGTACCATTTATCTTATATTTGGAGAGATAAGAAAATGTTCATTAGGAGACACCAAGGGGTGCCACCCATGTGCCTAGGGTATAAGAATTTCTTTTCCGACTTACCATTGAAGCTAGTGATGGTCCTGTTTGTGCAGTGGTATAGTTGTCAACCAGATCTTATCTGTGTGGTTGCAATTGCACCTTCGGTGGTTGCTTGAAATGACTTTAATTGTCAGGGAACAGTAGTCCTTGGTGATGGTTGTGCTCGAGTGTGATGGTTTGAGGGTTGCTGGAAATTTGGAAGATAAGAGGGTATTTTTTAACTAACCGTTCTATGCAAGTGTTTGGTTAGGTTAGTGGTTAAGTTAATCCAATGCAATCTAGCCAATCACTCAAAAGCGAAGACAAACACAGCCTTATTAAATAGCAGGAAACTAGACTATGACTGCATAATTGGACTTCTACAATTATTTTGTTAATCTTTCTTAACCATTTTGTTTTGAACAGTGATCATTGGTTGTCCCTAATGTACAATTGCAGGCAATACAAATGAAGGTTACAAGGTTGGCGACTTAAATGTTGAAGCAGAGGCTTCAGGAGGGGATGATGATGACGTGGACTGGGAGGAAGGTTGACACTGTTTTCTGGCATGCCAAAAGTGGCAGATTCACAGGCATATGTTGATTAATACAAAGAAAGCAAGTCATAAGGTGTTATCAATTTTTTCATACCTTTCAAAGAAGATACTGTTGAGGAGGCCTGATAAGAATCTAACCCTTTGAAGCTCGAGAAAACTCGGGTTCAGTTCTATAACTCTACTGCCATTTTTTTTTTTTTCGGATTCTACTTTCAATTTTACTTATATATGGTTGATCTTTTCTGGGGTTCCCCATATAGACCATGTAGTATATACTTTTAAATCACAGAACTGTGAGGTGAGTGACTGAAATTTGTTTGATGGAAGATGGTCTTCTTGATGAGCGACCGATTTAGCTGACTACGTTGAAAATGTAATATGGGTCTGCCGTTACATCTGAAATTAAACTAGGTTTGAATCTATCAACGTCATCCCCAGGCTGTTGAACTCTATCAGTGCTTGTGATATGTTAATAGACTTAAGAAGAAGCCACTAAAAATGTATATCTGGAACTAATATGCCTGTATTGATGGCATTTATTCCCAGACAGGGACATCAGCAACATGGTTTAATTGTTTAATCCGTGATATTACATCTAGAATATTAAGGGTATGTTTGGATCAAATTAACTCTTTTTGTGGAATTCATTTGGAAGTATGTAGTTAAGTTCAATTATGACTGGATGACAATTTAATTTCAAATGCATTTCAGGGAGAACTAAAATAATTTATTTTGAATTTCATCAAATTACCACAATTTGAAATGTATTATTACATTCACTCAAGATATATTGAATTTGAATTTTCGATCTTCTCATTTGTTCCAAGCATGCCCCAAAATTTTATTTGGGAGAAATTATAGTGATCATCGGAAAATGGAAACTGAAGCAAATTCTTCGTAGTGCTTAAATTATGGTGATTTCTCTTGTCAGAGTAAGTTGTGAAGACTGGTCCGCTTAACAATAATCTCTTAAAATATTGAAGAACCAATTATACATGAATGGTTATCCCAATTGGAAGAGTTTATAATTGCTTTAATTGGTGGTGCTGAGAGTCGGCAACTTCTTTCTTTTTGCATAGATGTTTGTTACATTTTATCTTCGTGGAAGGTTTACGTAATTGAGTTAAGAGATATATATCTATATATATGTATGTTTAAATGTTAATTGATTTAATAAAATATATCATTTAAATAAATAAATACACAACGTGTAATTATATATATATTAAAAGAACTATGTACTTGACAATGAATAATAAGAAAATAGTATACGCTAAACATAATTTATTATTATGAAAATGATACCCATCATGTTAATTAAAATGACTTTCGTGATACTCATAAATAAAAGTGCATTCAAGACAAGTTTTGGTTCCTCTCTCTAAAGACTTCGAGCTTGTGCCTGCCATGGATGGCTAACTAGAAGCCTTTGAGGGAGAGTGATCGATGAAACTGGCTTGGCACTAACACGTGGAAACTCCTAACAAGCAAAAGCATAGTTTGTTCGTTCTACCTCGAGTGCTCATATCCCATCCTTTAATCAATATTCCACTTGGGCTTCTGCCTTGGGCTTGAATAGAAGCTTTTGAGGGAGAGTTGAGCAAACCGTTGCTTTGAAAAATATCAATTTCCTTGCTTATTTAATTTGTTAGTTTACGGGTATTGTATTAGGTTTGCACCCATTTTTTTTTTTATACTCCTCAAAAGTTAAAGGGAATCTACCCATTTGACAGAATATTCCTACCTCAAATTTCACCTATCTAATCTTATTAACTACATGCCTCTAATATTAATATGAGTATCAATAATTTGAAATTGGATTTAATCGAATTTAATTAATTATTTTTTTTTAATCTATCTAATTTTAAATATGAACTAAACTCTGAAAATATAATTAAAAATACTTCTTAGATTAAGAAGTAATAAAAGGCAAATTACATAAAAAGTGAGAACATATTATATGGGTATGGGAATATGGTTAAAAAAATGGTGTTGGGCAAATCTTAACTTTAATTTAAGATATTATAAAGAGAATAAAGTTAGGGTTAATCTCATCCAAATAGTCAAATACTATTCATTTAGACAACGCTAACATGATTCCTTGTTGACATTCCCCTAAACACCCACTTGCTTTTTAACGTCAATTTCTCTACCTACTGACATATCTTCTATATGTACAAATTGCTCAATCCCTTTCTCCACAACGTCAAATAAATTTAATTTTTTTTAGATCATGTATTTAATCAAATATGATTCAATGAATGTATAATATTTTTTTATGATATCTTATCATAATCTATATATATATATATATATATATATATATTTACAAAAAAATATATTCGGCACAAAGATTATATATAGTCTTTCTGAGCAGAGAAAACTTTTCTCCGCCAAACACTAGTAATTGTAGATATAAAGTTATAATTGTTTTATTTTTGCACCAAACTCTTATTATTATCGTATGTGTTGTTTCTCTAATGAACAAATGGTTCAAAATGCTAATTTAAAACCTAGAAGCATAAAAAAAATATTCTTGAACACATGTCAGATTAATCGAAGTTAATTTGTTTATTTAGTTTTTCTAATAATCTGATTTAATATCCATCATTTATATGCATGAGATGTGATGTAGTTTGGAGATGTAATTTTTACTATGTTGATTGTTATTTCTTCATATTCTACCATGCTTGTTATGATTATTCTTTTAAAATTTTGAGATACAATTTGTTTTTTGTATTTTACTTCTAATTATTTTTATACAATTATGGCTAAACGTGTGAACTCAAATTGATAATTGAAATCAACCATTTTTGGATATACTTTCGCTTCTTTTTATGAAGTGAGAATTTGAGTTGTGAGTTGTATTATTTATGTTTCTTTTAAAAATTATTTTATCATTAGTTTGCGAGTCCTACCTAATTAATAAAATGTATATGTTATAATTAAAAAAAAAAATTGCATAATTAAAAAAATATCATTTAAAATAATAAAAAAACTAATAAATAGGGATGACAATTTGACCCTAATCCATCAAATTTGATTTGTTTGAATCCTAATTGGTAACCATTTTCACTAAATAGCATGTTGAAAACGAACAGAATTCACAATGGATCGAGTTCAAATTAGCAGAAAAGCGGGTGTGACAAATAACATTTCCGGGTTTAGCTTACCAAAATTTATTTGAACTTGAGCTTGAGCTTATTTTTATATAAGTATTTTAATTTTTATTAATATAAATATATTTATGTTTGTATTAATAAATATAATTATGTTTATATTAATATAATAAAATAACAAGATGGAATAACATAAAACTTAATATGGTTTAAAAGGTTTAAAAATATTTTAAATTTGTAAATATATTTGTATTAATAAATATAATTATATTTATATTAATATAATAAAAAAATAAGATGGAATAACATATAAAACTCAAAATAGTTCAAAAAATTTAAAATATTTTAAATTTGTTTAGAATTTAGAGGGGAATCTAGATTTTCATTTTTAACCTGCCTACTAAATGTATATAATCAACAAATTCTAGGGGGTCTCGTAGTCTACCATGCCTAACACCTTCCCTATACCGTCGTCAACTTTTAAATCTTTAGTTGGTTTGTGAGTTATATCATCTCAATTTTCTTGACTTTTAACTGTACAGTAACTCCTTTTTAGACTCCTCGAGGTTAGTTCATGGATCCATCCCTTATCATCAGTGGTTCAAGCCTACTTGGAATTGTAGTTATAGAAAGTTTGAGAATGTGATGAACCTCGCCGCTTAGAAATGTGTGTAAATAAATTATATGAAAAATCCCAGTATAAAAAGTTCAAAATATTAAGCAAATGATTATACAATTGTTATAATTCCTATACATCGGATAATATTAATTGTGTAAATTTAGTTATACTCAGATCATAAAAAATTTCAATCATATTGCAGAAAATTTGCAAAGCAAAACACAACATAATATTTTACATGGGAAGCCCTCAAAATGCTGCTTCAAACCATAAAGTGTGTTTAATCTACAACAGCCCAAGAAGTTTTGGGTTCTCTCGTCCCCAGAAGTGGCGCGAAAATCTGCATCTTTGTTCGGGCATGGCGCGTAAAACCAGTAAGGTCTCATTTTTGGTTAGTCTTCTCGAATGAAAGTTCAAACAAAGGGGTAGGAAAAAAAAAAATGTCTCCTCCTTCACCCCCATCCAAGCGAAGACGAAGGAACGAGACGGAGCAAGGAAGCGATTCGAGGGACACGTCATCACCGTCAGAGGCAAATAATCTGGAGAAGTTATCCCCTGTCGTCGTCCTCGCTCATGGCGCCGGTGCTCCTTCATCTTCCGATTGGATGATTCGGTTTCTTCTCCTTTTTCACTTTTACTTGCTGTGATTGGTTCTGTTATTATGCTATGTCTGATTGGGTTGCTCGATAATTACCTGTAGACGGTAGAATGGATTTTTAGTATTCTGCAAATTCTTGAATTAGCATCGAGGGTCTTAATCGTAGGTTATCTGTGGTTAATACTAGATTTTGCACACTATATTATCATGTCAACTTGTGGAAAAATAAGCTGGTTACCCATAAAAAAGAGTTTCTTAATTTTCTGCAGATGGAAGGATATGTTAGGGAAGGCATTACATGCTGTTGAAGTTGTCACATTTGACTACCCCTGTGAGTCTTTAATCTTCTCTTCCTATTTTTTCTCATTTAAACTGTTAGCTTTGTTTGTTTTTAGGTTTTCAATTATCTCTTTTAGCTGATACCCTTGTATCTAAACATGTTGGAATATTGACATTGAAAATTATTTAAATTATAGCTAACAGCATTAATAATCTTATCATATCTTGTTATGTGTACCAGCATTTGGAGGATGTTAGTAGTGACCAGTATGAATCATTTAGTTAATTGGTTCCTATAATGTCCATTTTAGAGCAAATTTAAGTGATTTGAGAACTGGCAGATATTTCTGATGGAAAAAGGAAGGCTCCTCCTAAAGCAGAAAAACTGGTTGAGTTTCACTCAGATATTGTCAGAAACACTGCTGCCAGGTTTCCTGGACATCCTTTGATTTTGGCTGGGAAATCTATGGGTTCAAGGTATTTAAACAGATCTCTTTTTGGTCGAAAAATGTATTCCATCAGATTGGGGCTTGTTTTTACTTATTCAGTTGCATGTTCTATGTTTTCACCCAGTTTCTTTCCTCTGCAAATGATAGGAGATAATACTGTTATTCAATCTACTTAGGGTAGAACAAGAAATGCATTTTGCTTTCATATCATAAGTTATTGTTTAACTAATTTTAGGTAACAGTTCTGTTGCATTTACAGAATATTTCAATCATATCCTAGGATTCTTGTTTTGGCTTAGGGAATATGATATTTATTTATTTATCTCCATGTCAGTTAATAGGAAATGCCATCAGTAATGCATGGTTACAGGCATGAACATGTATTTATGGTGAGAGGTATACTACCGCCATAAATTTGCAGGAGTTGAACCTGCAATACAAGGCTCATCAATGTAAATGGTAGGACAAGGTCATGAGCGAGCTAAGGCCAGGAGTCAAAATCTTTTGTTCAATGCTTCAGTGCACTGGATTGGATAGTGCAAATTAAATGATGAGAAATTTCTCTATGGATAATTCATATTTTGGTGGCTGCTTATGTTTAGTATTCTTTTTGTTTGTAGGGTCAGTTGCATGGTGGCTGGCAAAGAAGACATCACTGCTTCAGCTGTTGTTTGCTTGGGTTATCCACTTAAGGTTGTCTTCTATTTGCTTGGGTTTGCATCACTTTTGTTATTTCAGAAAGTCTTTTATTCTGCTTCCCTACTATTCTATAGGGCATGAATGGGGCAGTACGAGATGAGACACTATTGCAACTCACAGTCCCTGTAATGTTTGTTCAGGTATACATTCTACCTTTTCTTTATTTTACTTTGTTTTTAGCGGAACTAGGAATTCATCTAGCAACAATCAAATTTCTCCTTCATGATCTGAGGTGGCTGTGTCATAGGTATCCTTAGGGTTCATATTGGCCTTGTTAAAATATTAACTTCCCTGTTCAAGCTTCTTTTAGCAGGCTGTTAAGGGATGAGCAATTTGTATTTATCTAGTTGTCTTATTACCAGTAACTTCAAATCTTAGCCCAGATTTATTAAACTTTTACCTAGTCTTTGCTTGTGACAATATAGCTTTGCAATTTTGTTTCTAAATTTTCTGTGGGTTAAAGGGTACCAAAGATGCACTTTGTCCCCTTGAGAAGCTGGAAGCTGTTCGCAAGAAGATGAAATCTACAAGTGAGCTACATGTGGTTGATGGTGGGGACCATTCCTTCAAGATCTCAAAGAAGCACCAACAAACAACAGGGAACACTCAAGAGAAAGCTGAAGATCTTGCTGTTCAGGCAATAGCAGCCTTTGTTTTGAGGTCTCGGGTGAACCTGGATTAATAGGAACGTTTTTAATGTAACATAAAGATTGAAGGGCTAATTTTCTGTGTATGTTCTTCTGAATTAGCCCCTTTTACAGTTCACTTCAGAAATGTCGGGCTAATTTTCTGTGTATGTTCTTCTGAATTAGCCCCTTTTTTGTTCACATTAGAAGTGTCTGACATTTCTGAAGTGAACTGTTTCCAGAAATGCTCAATCTTCAGACTGTAGATTGTTGGTAAGTGGTATGAAGCTCCCAAAGACATAAAAAGCTCTCGATAATTTTCTGCACTTGAATTCTGAATGTCCTTTGCAATTAACTTACTGATAACATAGTATAGGATAGAGAGATTGTGATGTTAATGATATTCATTATATATAGCCATTAAGGGCACACATACAATTGTATAAACTCGGAGAGTTCTTTATTACAACAGAGAGTAATGACATATAGTAAAGCTTCAGGCAACCATTAGTTCCAAGTGAAATTAATACAAAATAGGTGATGAATTAGTGAAGGCAATGATGTCTGGATCTTTTTGAAAATGAAGCATGTCTTCTTCATCTAAGCTCACCTCTACTTCAACTCCATCTCCACTAGCGTTATTCATCAAAACAACCAGTAATTCAACGCTGATTTGCGTACCTCCTACCCAGACAGGCTTTCCCCATCCAAAATCTATTCCATACTGAGGAAACCCACATAAGCTAGTAATCCTGTATGCATCTATTTCCTGCAAGGCCTTCTCTTCTATAATTTCTTCAACTGGACTTGTAATCGCTGAGAACAGCTCCTCGCCAGGAATTGATTTTGCAGAACTTAGTGCATCTCTTTGTAGACTCACTAAGTTATGAAGCTCTGGTGTTCTATTCTGGTCATCATCTGGCTTGAATCTTGCATAGGCTAACTTGTACATGTTGCCAAAGGAAGTGGGTGAAACTGTTGGGTTAACTACCTTATCTCGCAAGTTCATTGAATGAACTAATAAGGATGGCCTCAAGTAACCATGTTTGGCTCGAGAAACACCCATGAGCGCCTTCCAAATAAGTGCTGATACCACCTTCACTCTTGATGCCTGGCCCTTGAGTCCTCCATCACCGGACACTACCTGCGCTTTAAGCTTTGATATTGCAGTTCCTTCAAACACAAACCTTCTTGTGACAAGATCGAGTTTGTTTTTAAAAGCAAATGGATACTTGGGTATTCTTACATGATCTGTTATTGCTGGGAATAAGTTACCCAATTCGAAAGTGGGAGCAGGAATAATATAGTTGGTCCCTGCTTGGCAGGAGCTTGCCCAGGCTTTGATAAAAGTGGTTGCTGAGAAGCCATCAGCTACCTCATGTGTCATATTCATGCCAACGCCCACACCACCGCAGCTGAACTTGTTGATTTGTATAACAAGCAGTGGAGCCGTGGATGAGCCGGGAGTTGGCCATGGAACAAATTGACTAAGCTTGGTATAATCAATTTGTCCGTGGAGGATTTGCGAGAGGGGAAAATTAACTTCAGCTTCCAAAAACTCCACTCCTTCGTCAGTGCAATTGATCGACAGATGATCAACATCTAGTCTACCCGCCAGGGGATAGAACTTAGTTAAGGTCTGTGATAAGGATGTCTCCAATCTGTGGAGCATAGATTTGTAATTGTCATAGGTATTATGGGAGGAATAGTAGAAAATGAGAGGGACATAAGCTGGTGGAGCAGCCTGGTCTACGAATGAAAGCTTCTTCTTCTTAAGATGTTGTGGGGTAGGAGATGAGGGTTTCACAAACTTGCTAGACACAATACGAACCTCCATATTGATGTCTTCCTCTTGCTTTCTCCTTCAAACTTGAAAAGTACTGCAAGATGGATTTAGAATTTTGAAAAGAAAGAAATTGATGAGAATTCTGGCAAAAAAAAGAATTTTAAAACAAGAAAAACAGAGAAATTAAATGGCTATATCTTGATCTATACATAATAATCTCATTGTCCTGCCATGACTGCACACAGACCGAGCGTACCAGTATTTATAGGTCTCAAGACGTTGGCGCGCAAGCTATAACTACGTGATACCCACAATTAATTTGACTTAAAGGATTATCATAATTAGTTGCAGGCATATATATTATATGTATATCTCTTTCTTTGAGTCGCTTACTTAGTCTCCATCTTTATCGTAAATGGCCTTGATCCTTAATTATCACAGGCTAGGTCATGATATATAGTTGCAGGCATATATATTATATGTATATCTCTTTCTTTGAGTCGCTTACTTAGTCTCCATTTTTTTTTTGGGATTATGGATGTTTGTTCTGTTTTGTTTAGCCTATGTCATTTTATTAATAAACTTTGACAAGTGTAACCTGTTTTTCAATTGAAATAATGTTGTTGGAAATATATGTCAAGTGGGGGTTAACTTCAAGTGCAAGTGAAGTACGACAAATAAATGATTTTGTTTCATGAATAATGAATTAGTTTCACTAGAAATATTTATATGCATATATATATATATTTATTTATAACTGGTAGGAGTGTGACATTATAACAGAAGCAAAGCTATTTAAAATAGCAATTGGGAGATAAGTTTAGCACCCCTCGCATTTATTCTTCTATTTAAGAATATGAGATCAAATTCTGAACTGTAAGACATCTTATCATAGAGCAACTAATAAAAAAAAACAAAAGATTTTGTCTTAAACTTCCAAACTTGATGAACATGGAGTTGACAAGCATCAATTAAAAACTTTTTATTCCATTAATAGGAGAATCATTTTTTTTTTGGAGAAAAGAGAAAGCATACATATTTACATATATGTATATGCAAGGTGAGATGTTCCTAAGAAAACAGAAAGCGAATCTATGTATGTATGTATGTAGACTCAAGCGTATGGAAGAAGAAGAATATAGGACAGAATAGAAACTTTGCATATGATTCAAAAATGAAAAATATATATATATATATCACCATTGAATAAGATGTATGAGAAGATGGAGATTTTACCTCTTAATCAAGTTGATTTTGTGATGTCAACTTATGATGTTTTGCAAACCTTCCGAAAGCAACAGAATACAGAAATATATATATATATATAGAGAGAGAGAGAGAGATGAAGAAGCAAGAGTTAACGCCCATAATGAGAAGGGAAGGAGTCCATTTAAAGGAGAAGGGGCTGGAGCTTGTACGAGCCAGAGTACTTGAGCTCAAATAGTACATGTCAGACAACTTAAATTTTAAGTTTCTTTTCTGGTATTGTTTGGTAAACCAAACTTGTTAAAGCTTTTGTTGACCTTTCCATGTAAATGCCAATTGTTTTGACAAAATAATAACCTAGAAAGTTATATATAAACACAGAAACCATTTTCTTCTAATAGTCTGCACTGAACCTTCCATTTTTTTCTTATATAAAACATATATACTTGCTCGAAATTAAATTATACTATATAATTATTCTTTTTTGACAAAGTTACAGCAATTACGTACCTAAAGTTCCTTTGACCAATAAATGTTTCTTTCATTTTTATTGAATATGTATGTTCCAAAGTTACTAATTTGATCTAAAATTCAAGAAAATATTATAGTTTATTCTAAATAACAATTCATATATTTTATTAATCATATAATATTTGTGTACTGATAATATAATAGGTTACCCATGTAACAATTTATAATTAATAAAGTATGAAGCATATGTAATTTATGTGGATATGTTAATTGCTAACAAAAACAATAAATCCAGATTCCAAAATTTAGGCAGGCCATTTCTTAAAAATTTAATTATTTCAATACGAGTTTAAAATGATTATTAAAGTGAAAAAAATAAATTTATTAACAGATCAGATTTGTCAGAGGAGATTAGGTAAAGCAGAAATTTCAAGTAAAACTAACATGCAAAATTCTATATATATATATATATATATATCAATTATAAAAATTAGGTGTGTGTAAATTTTTTAATATTGAGATTTGATTTATTGGAAGTTGACTTTGTGAGAGGGGGGGAGGTGGTAGACTATCAAGTCAAAAAGGATTTGGATAATAAAATAAACCGCGTACAGCTCAAAATGCTGCCTCCACTGGCTCCACACACGATACACCTTCTCTTTTACGTGTAATGGAAGTCGAACCAAATCAATTACACCACCAACCACCCGCAATATGTATTATATCTACATATCCCCCCATATATATATATATATTGCCTTGAAATTCGTGTAACGACAAAGAAATTTACTCACCGGTACGAAGTTGCATCTGAATAAGAAAATGAATATACATATGTGTGTGTGAACGCAAAACATTAATAATCACTCGGACGGCAATTGCATGCATGGGTACTATTTTACCCAACTTGAACCATCAAAATCTCTTTATTTTATATATATATATATTATAAATATAATTAGTAGTAGCTATTTTTTTAAAAAAAATACCTCTAGAAACATATACAAGATTAATATAAAATATCTGCAAAAACTGTTCATTCATGTTTAAGAATCTAATGGGTTGGTAGGGTTTGTAGGGTCGTGCTCATCATTCTTTTGATGAACTCTAGAATTGGAAGAAAACATTCACTGTAATAAAGAAGAGAATTGAAGGGGAGATAGAAATATCAAAATAAACACCTACAACCTAGTTTTAAATCAAGGGTACTTTGCCAGAAGTATATTATTTGACCATAATACCAATGGTTGATCGCCTTAAAGCTCCTCAATCATATCAATTGTATGGACTTGCGTAAAATAAACCATCTTATCTCATACATCTACTTATTAAAGTTTATAAACATTAAATTGGTGTTGTAACTCTTAAATCTCTCGATCATTACCATATTCCTAACCTCATTCTCTCCCATTAAAGACATCAGTAGAAGTCACGTTAACACCATAGCCTTGGATTTACATTATCGATCTTAGCCTTTGGCTAGACTAAGAGCCTTATGCCTTCATTAAGCTAGTCATTGCCTAATTGAGGCCCGAGTCATTTGAGATTCATAGTCAACATTATGTAACTTTCAATGTAAACAAGTATCTACCTATCCATAAAAACAAATATTTTTAGAATTAACTAATATTTGATTTTCTTCCATTATTTAAGTGAGAACACTTACCATAATGCTCAATTATTTTTAAAATTAACTAATTTCGTAATATTTTTAAAGAGATAAATTTTTTGAAAAATAATTCTTAAAGTTGCATTTGAAATGAGATTTATAAATTAGAGAAATCACAAAAGTAAAAAAACTTATGAAAATATCTGTCTATATGTCAGTAGTTTGATTCGATATATCACCTCTATTTACCTAAAGGATATTACCCTAAATGATTGATATAACTTTGAGAAGTGATTTAGTAGAACACTATATAGAGCAAATAAAAAAGTGAACTTTTAACATTATGTATAATTGACACTGTATTTGTTCCATATTTCAGTATGAGCTAGATCGGATTTTAAGTGAAAATATCTTTTTAAATATTAAAAGCCTAAAAAAATAGTTTTAAAATTCTCAGTCAAAATAATGTGTGTTGTCAGAAAAATAATGTTTTGACAAAACATATTTTTTAGAGTGAGATTATCATTTGGAGATTACGCTATTAGTGTTACAGAGTATGCAAACAATATCTCCTGTGTATTTTGGAACATTTCTAGACTATTTTTTAGAGACCAAACCGAATTGAGATCGTGTGTGAAGGTTTGTTTATCTTTC
>NW_019014613.1:1143266-1213355 GCF_000150535.2 Carica papaya
TTAGGGAACTCAAATAACTATTAAGTTTAATACATTGATTCATACACTATAAAATTTAGAGAAACATGAGTTATAGGTGATTTGGGACCATGAATAAATAGGTTGTAGTATTCGGAAGGATATGAGTCATTGTTGAGCTGTACACGAGAAAAATTAGCTTGTTGTAATACTTAAAATTTTAAATAGTGAACACAATCATATAACCGAGTTTTTCTAGCATAGTTTGAATATCATATAGAAGAGAAAATTTTAAAATGTGCTTGAAGGCCTTAAAATTTAATTAACTCAATTCACTATCCTTTTTGGATTGTCCTAGATTTTGACTCAACAACATGTTTGGTGATTTTACTTTAAAAGACATCCTCTAACACCCTAAATTAATTTTTTTAAAATTTAGGATTTAATTATAAATATAATTTCTTAATTTTTTAATTTTTTAATTTTAATTTAGAGTAAAAATGAAGTAAAATTGATGGAAGATTAAATTGAAAATAATTTTGGGAAAATGGGTGAAATTTTGAGTTTTGGGGGTATTTTTGAAAGAAAAATCGAAAACCGATGGTCAAAATATAATTTAGAGAAGTTTCGCCATGTAGGATGCCTAGTCAGCAGTCCCGACAAATCAGGACGCGTCGCGTGGCAGCGGATGTTAACACAGTGCCACGCGGCCGATTCGTGTGCCCGCGATCGAACGGCTCAGATCCGTTCCCGCGCGCATAAATGGCCCAGATGCGTTCCCTCCCCAAACGCAATCGAACGGTCAGATTTGAACGCGATTGGACGGTGCAGATTAGATTGCGATGAACAGTCCAGATTGGATCGCGATGAACAGACATATTCACTCCCTATTTAATCGAGATCGGATGGTTCAAATCAAACGCGATGGACGGCCCAGATCAAAAGCAAACGGATATAAATAACCCCCATCTACACCAAATCCTAACCCTAGCCGCCAGACCCCTTCGCCGGAGAAGAAGACCCAGCCGCCGAAAAAGAGACCGCTGCCACTTGCCGCCGCGCCGGAGCCCTTTTCGACTGCTAAAATAGGTGAAAATTTTCTCCCTTGCTCAGAATTTAATTTTTAACACACCCATGGTCAAATCGGAGCAAAAAGACTGGCCAATTGACCGAAAAATATGGGTAAAGCCCGACGGCACCGCTGCGTGAAATTCCACAAATCGCCTCCGATGAAGCCTTTTTCGATTCTCGTTCTACGTAATTTTACCACCGTTATGATCACTGTTTCATTCTCTACAGGTTGAGTAGAGTAAAACACCCAACCGCAATGTGAGCCAGAGGAGCCGCCGCACCAGAGAGCCCCGCCTCCGGTGAGTTTTGATTTTTTGTATTTTTTCGGCCAACCGAGACCCCTTAACGTGTTTTCTCGTAGGGATTGATGCGAAATCGGCCAAAAATAGCCAACCTGAGACGGATTGCCACTGCGGGTGGCGGCACCATCGCCGGAGCACGGTGTTGCCGCCATGCCAGAATTTCGAAATTGGTCAAAGTGGGCCCTGAGACTGATTTTGGGTTTGTTTGGGATATTTGTAGGTACTTATAGCGCGTTTTGATTCCCGAAAGAAAATTCAGGGAACCCAAAAATCGCATGTAGGCGCAGTAAATAACTTAGCTTTTTGGGCACTAAATTGAGTAAGAATCTCTCACTCTATCCTCTATTATAAAATTGAAGTTTAATTTTAAATAATACAGTATTTTGTGAAACTTAGAAAATATTTATAATTAATTACGTGTTACTAATAGAGGCAGAACCAAAATTTATTCTCTATTGATTTCTGTTAATTTATGTTACAGTCTAAATAAATGATAGTATCTGATTTATCAATTTTATGATTTGAATGTATGTATTGTTGCCTTACGTGACTACTGTTAAATTAAAAAACTGAGATATGATTGCATTCCCTGATGTATGTTTATTTGTTTATGTGATTACGTTTGATTCGGAAAATGGAGACTAAAGAAAAATGAAAAAATTATGTGATTAAGTGAATGGATGAAACGGCAGCCTTACTGTATATCTTGGAAGATGGTGGACGGATCGGGTAGAATAGAGAACTCTACCGTGAACGTTGTCTTATACTGGACAGGATATCGAGACTTGGTAATTTGGTACTCATACCGGATGGGGTATAGGAACGGCCCATTTCACCCTCATACCAGACGGAGTATTGAGATTTAATGGTTTGGCACTCATACCGGATAGAGTATAGGGACGACCCTTTAATTGAGAATGTTGAAGGAAAGGGTTCACGCGTAGCGGAGACATTCCTATGAACCCCAATAGATACTAGCAGGTTGATAGAAGAAAAGATTGTTGTTTGATTTATTGAATAAGAATTTATAATGTGTGCCTATCACCAATTGCATATGCAATTATGATAATTGCTATATTATTGTCTCTATAGGTTGATTTTATAAATCTCGCTGTGGTAAGTGGATGGTAAACGGTTTTATTTTAATAAACGTATTGGTTTAAATTAAGTGCTCCATTAGTTATTTTGATTTTCTACCAACTTTTATTTCTGTGTCGGTGATGTAGTATGATATTCTTACTGGGCTACTGTACCTCATCCCTTATTTAACCATTTCAGATCAAGAGGAGCAGGATCCAGAACCCGATCCGCAAGAGGGTTATGAGTAGAATGCTAGTTTTCTTTATTTTCTGTTCATTCCCTTATTTCTTTCAAAATGGTGAATTCTGGATCACTAATTGGTACTTTAAGTTATTGTATAAGGAATGTAAATCTTGAACATTTAATTCACTTCCGCACTTTAACTATCATTTATTTCCTTTGAATATTTTTCAGGGTCGTTACACATCTGTTAATGATGATGTATCTGTTGAAAATAAATGTAAAAATTATAGTTTATTTTATTATTAGTTTAAATTCAAATATGATTTATCTTTAGTTAGATTTAAAATATATTTATTTTTTAAAAAAATCATGTTGTTAGTTAAAATTTATCTTTTAGGATATTTGATTTATATTTATCTTTTATATTATGATAGATTATTTTTAAAAAATTTGAATTCGATGTAAATATATTTAAAGATACTTTAAGTTGTTAAATGTAGAGAAGGTAAATGAAGTCAATGAAGATTTAAGTTCTTCATCTTTTAAAAAATCCCAACAAGTAGTATCAAAACCTTTATTAGTTATTAGTATGTGAAAAAATAATATAGAGAGAAGAGCAATAAGAAAAAGAAAAAAAAAAAAAATCATGGAGAGAGTCTTCCTTGCAAAGATATCAAACCTTCATTAACATTAAAAAGGAAAAATTTCCACCACGCGGCGTATGCAAGAAAAACAATCATAATGAAAAAGATTGTTGGCGCAAAGGTAAATTACAATATTTTTATTGTAAAAGATTTAGATATATATAAAACAGAAATTACATGTTAAAAAATGAACAAACAAATTTTGCTCAGGAAAGAAGAATCTTTTTAAAAAAATTAGAGAGAAGTGCTAGAAGAAATTTTGATGAGAAGTACATTAAATAATTAAAAATTAATAAGAAGTGCATCAATAACCAGAGATTAGTGAGAAGTGCATCAACAATTGAAGAGAAGTACTTCAAAATATAAAGATCAAACAAAAAAAATATTGGAGAGAAGTGCTCCAACAAAATAAATTTAGTGATTATAATTTCTACATTAAGGGAGATTGTTAAAGATAAATATAGAAATTATAATTTATTTTATTTATTAATTTGAATTCAAATAGGATTTATCTTTAATTAGATTTAATATATATTTATTTTTTTGAAAAAAAATCATATTATTAGTTAAAGTTTATCTTTTAGAAGATTTGCTTTATATTTATCTTTTAGATTATGATATATTATTTTTAAAAAAATTGAATTCGATGTAAACTTATTTAAAACCACTTTAAGTTGTTAAATATAGAGAGGGTAAGTGAAGTCAATGAAGATTTAATTTTCTTCATCCTTTAAAAAATCTCAACAAGTGGTATCAGAGCCTTTATTAGTTATTAGTATGTGAAAAAATAATATAGATAGAAGAGCAATGAGGAAAAGGAAAAAAAAAAACCATGGAGAGAGTCTTGATTGCAAAGATGTCAAACCTTCATCAACATAAAAAATGAACAATTTCCACCATGCGGAGTATGCAAGAAAAACAATCATGATAAAAAAGATTGTTGGCGTAAAGGTAAATCACAATATTTTTATTGTAAAAGATTTGGGTATATATAAAATAGAAATTACAAGTTAAAGAATGAACAAACAAATTTTGCTCAGAAAATAATAATCTTTTTTGAAAATTAGAGAGAAGTGCTTCAAAAAATTTTAATGAAAAGTGTATCAAATAATTAAACATTGATGAGAAGTGCATCTGTAACACCCAACATTATTTTTATTTTTATTTTTTTATAAATATAATTATTTATTTATTTTATTTTAATTTAATGAAAAAATAGGTAAAAATTTTTTAAGGATTAAATTAAAAATAATTTTGAAAAAAATGGTAAAAATTTAGGTTCTGAGGGTATTTTTGAAAACAAAATCGAAAATAAGGGGTCAAAACGCAATTTAAAAAAATTTCACCACGTCAAACGCTCGGTCAGCAGCCCTGACCAACTAGGATGCGCCAAGTGGCAGAGGCACTGACGTGGGAGGCCATGCGGGGGGGGGGGGGGAGCCACGTGGGCGATCCGCGTGCGCGCGATCGAATGGCTGAGGTCCATTCCCGCGTGCACAGATGGTCCAGATTGAATTGCGATGAATAGCCTAGATTCACTCCCTATTTAATCGCGATCGGACAGTCCAGATTAAAAGTGATGGACGGTACAGATCAAAAGCAGATAGGTATAAATAACCCTATCTGCACCCAAACCCTAACCCTAGCCGTCAGAACCCCTCGCTAGAGAAGACAACCCAGCCGCCGGGGAGCCGACCGCTGGCACTCACCGCCGCACCATAACCTTTTTCAACTGCCAAAAAAGATAAAAAAAATTTTTTTTGCACGAAATTAAATTTTAAACCCACCCATTGCCAAATCTGAGTGAAAGAACTGGCCAATTGGTCGAAAAACACTGCCGAAGTCCAGCGGCGCTGACGTAAGGAATTTCACAAACTGGCACCGATGAGGCCCTACCCGATTTCCATTTCGTATAATTTTTCCACCGTTGTGATCACTGTTTTTCTCTCTACAGGTTGATCGAAGCTAAATACCCAACCGCAATGTCAGCCGGAGAAGCTGCCGCACCAGAGAGCCCCGCCGCTGGTGAGTTTCAGTTTTTTGTGTTTTTTCGGTCCACCGAGGCTCTTTAGCGTGTGTGCTCACAGGAATCGACGTAAAATTGACCAAATTTGGTCGAAAATGGTCGACCCGAGGTGGATTGCCGCCGTCGCCGGAGCACGGCGGAACAGCCATGTCGAATTTTCGAAATTGTTCGAATAAGCCCTAGGACTGATTTTTGGGTTTATTTGGGACATTTGTAGGTACCGTAAGTGCATTTCAGTTTTTGAAGAAAAATTTAGAGAACCCAGATACCGCCCGTAGGCGCAATAAACTATTTAGCTTTTCGGCGTCAAATCAAGTAAGGACCCCTCACCTTTTTTCTATCATAGATTTGAAGTTTGAATAAATAATAATATAGTCTTTTGTACTAATTAAATAGATGTGCATAATTAATTACGGATTGTTAATAGAGCTCGAATCGGACATTGTTCTCTGTTGATTTATTTTACAGTCTAAAAATACAATGGTATCTAGTTTATATATTTTATGGTTTAAATATATGTATTACTACCTTACTTGACCATTGCTTGATTTTGGGATTTAAGATATGATTGCATTACCGGATACATGTTCATTTGTTTATGTGATTATATTTTATTTGGTAATGGGGACTAAGGGAAAATAGAAAATGGGTGTGATCAAATAAATAGATAAGACGAAAACCTCACTAGATATCCTAGGAGATGGAGGACGGACCGGGTTCATAGGAAACCCTACCGTGAATGTTGTCTCATACCAGATGGGGTATGGAGACTTGGTCATTTGGCGCTCATACTGGACGGAGTATGGGGACGGCCCGCTTCACCCTCATACCGGGCGGGGTATTGAGGTTTAATGTCTTGGTGCTCATACCGGACGGGGTATGGGGATGGCTCTGTAATTAAGATTGTTAAGAAAAATGGTTTACGTGTAGCAGGAACACCCTTATGGATCCCATGGATACTAGTAGGCTGGTGAAACAAGAAATGGTTATGATTTAAGTTATTGTTAATGAATGTGAATTTATGATATGTTCTATATTGCTGATCGTGTACGAAATTATGATCTTTATGATATTATTGCTTCCATAGTTTATTTTCATAAATTTTACAATGGTAAGTGAAGGGTAAATGATTTTATGATTGATAAACGAATTTGCTAAATTTAGTGCTCCATTAGTTGTTTTGATTTTCTACCAACATTTACTTCTATACCAGTGATATAGTGTGATGTCCTTACTGGGGTAGTGTAGCTCATCCTTTATTTAACCATTTCAGATCAAGAGTACCTGGTTCTCGAGTTCGATTCGTAAGAAGATTACGAGTAGATGCTAGATACTTTATATTTTCCTTTACTTTCCTCATTTCCCATGTTTCTTTCAAAGAATTCATTCCGTAATGTTTGTTTCATACTTTTAAGTTATTGTGTAAGGTATGTAAACCTTAACTTTTTATTTCGCTTCCACACTTAAATTATTATATATGTTCTTTTGGATTTTCGGGATCGTTACAATTGGTATCAGAGTCGTGTTCCTCGGACCCGTTCCTTACACAATGAGGAGAAGAATTATCACTCAACCCTTCCTTGTAAAATGCAGGTACAGAGAGATGAGGAGAGGAAGACCCCCACTAAACTGAGCAGCCCAGGATGGTTCGCTATTTGAGATGCTGGAGAGACTCATTGCTGCTCAGTAGGCTGAGAGAAGAGGAGGGAGCTACTTGACCCTCCCCCACTGCCACAGGTTGAGCCACCACTGCAGCAAGAGGATCCCGAGCCACCCCAGTATTGCCCTGCTCCTCCACAGTACCACCATAGGGCCCCCCAGTCTATTCTCAGCATGGCCCAGTCCCTCTTCCACAGGACCCAGTTCCTCCCACGATTGACCCAGGCTACATAGAGAGGTAAAAAGACTAAACTCATCTATTTTTGCAGGGGGATCCTCTTTTGAAG
This sequence comes from Carica papaya, assembly GCF_000150535.2. Next base: position 1,150,477 of record NW_019014613.1, read on the forward strand.
ATGCCGAGTACTGGTTGGCAGAGATAGAGAAGTCCTTCAAGACCCTAGGGGTGACTTCTGAGCAGAAGGTCACCCTTGCTACATACATGCTAGTGGGAGAAACAGACTGCTGGTGGGAACTCAAACAGACCACCCTGTGGGTTCCAGTTACTTGGGAATAGTTCCTAGCAGCCTTTCATGCAGAGTACCTCTCAAAACATCTCCGACATTTAAAGGAGATGGAGTTTGTCCAGTTAGTCCAGGGGAACATAACTGTATCAAAATATGCTCGTAAGTTTCTGGAGTTGGGTCGATAATCCCCTGAGACGTTGTTGGATGAGGGCAGGAAGGCTAGGAGGTTCCAGTGGGGCCTCCGCCCAGAGATTAATAAGCATTTATTTATCCTGGAGCTCTGAACTTATTCGGCTGTTCTGGCCAAGGCACAGTTGGTGGAGAGAAACTTCCGCACCCTCTCTCAAGTAGTAGGAAACCTCAAACCCTCAGCTCCACCTTACAAACTAGCACCTACTGCGCCTGTCCAACAGAAACAAGAGGCCTATGCCGGTGATCCAGGCTTCCCCTCATGCTCTAGTGGCAGGACGAGGTAAGATCTGTCAGCCTTACGACAGGGATCATGGGGACCGTTCCTACTACCGCCTTAACAACACTTGTCGCATATGTGGTAGTGCCCAAGATTATGCGAGAGAGTGCCCAAGGAACCAGAATAAGAGCAGACCCCCTATTTAGAACAGGGCTTACAATCTCACCTAGCAGGATGCTGAAGCCAACCCGGACGTGATACAGAGTATGTACACTATCTGTAACTATCTTGCTCATGTTTTGATTGACACTGGTGCATCGCATTTATTTATTTCACATATTTTTGCATCAAAATTTAATGTATTACCTAATAAACTTGATTCTATGTTGTTTGTGTCTACTGCTGGGAGTATAACACTATTGGAAGAAGTTGTCTACAGGGTTTGTGTCGTAGAGATAATAGATAGAAAAATGAATGTGGACCTAATAGAATTAGACACAGGGGATTCTAATGTAATTTTAGAAATGAATTGGCTAGCGGCATATCACGCCACCATAGATTATTTTAGCAAGAAGGTTGTATTCAATCCTCCTAATGAGGAGTCATTTATAAATTAATAAGATCATTTAGTACTTATTCCTTGATGACAAGTTTTCTTATTCGTCGAGTACTTTAACCCTACTGTTTGCTCTAATTAGGCAAACCCAAGAAAGAGAATTATATTTAAGAGATTCTGGTAGTCCGAGACTTTCCAGATGTATTTTCGGATGAACTACCCAGACTGCTAGTGGACAGAGAAATTGAATTCACCATAGACCTACAGCCAGACACCCAGTCTATTTCGGTTGCTCCCTACCGCATGAGCCGCGTTGAGATGGAGGAACTGAGGAAACAGATCACTGAATTGCAGGACAGTGGTTTTATCAGACATAGTGTGTCCCCTTGGGGTGCCGGAGTCACTTTTTCCAGAAATGAAGATGGAACGTTGAGGCTATGTATTGATTACAGATGATTGAACAGAGTCACAATTAAGAACAAGTATCCCCTTCCTAGGATTGATGACCTCTTCGATCAGTTGCAAGGTGCACAAGTCTTCTCCAAAATATACCTGCGTTCAAGTTACTATCAGGTGAAAATTAGGACAGAAGACATCCCCAAGATAGCTTTTTGAACCAGGTACGGACACTATGAGTTCCTCATCATGCCATTTGGGCTAACTAACGCCCCAGCCATCTTCATGGATCTGATGAACAGGGTCTTCAGAAAATTCTTAGATAAATTTGTTATCGTGTTCATCGATGACATCCTGGTTTATTCAAAAAGCAGAGAGGAACATGCTCACCATCTAGCTCAGGTTTTTCAGGTTCTCAGAGGAAAGAAGCTGTATGCAAAGTTGAGTAAGTGTGAATTTTGTCTTATGCAAATCACCTTCCTAAGACACATCATATCAAAGGATGGAGTATCAATGAACCTTGAAAAGGTTGAAGTAGTGCTCGATTGGGAGAAATTAACATCAGTTAAAAAGATCAGTAGCTTTCTGGGAATGGTGGGCTATTACCGCAGGTTTGTTGAATAATTTTCTAGTCTAGCTGCTCCCCTGACCCAGCTCACAAAGAAGAATGTCAAGTTTGAGTGGAATGAGCACTGTGAACGAAATTTTTCAGAATTAAAGAAGCGGCTGACTACTGCACTGTGCTACTTATCGAGTGATCGAAGATATACATTTACAGTGATGCCTCCTATCTAGGCCTGGGTTTGTGTTTTAATGCAGCATGAGAAAGGTCATAGCCTATGGGTCCAAACAGTTGAAGAGTCATGAGAAACATTATCCCAACCATGACTTAGAGCTTGCCGCAATCATATACGCCTTGAAGACTTGGCGCCATTATTTATATGGAGAGACCTTTCAGATCTATACTGATCACAAGAGTTTGAAATATATATTCACTTAAAAGGATCTCAACATGCATCAGAGAAGGTGGATAGAACTTCTTAAAGACTATGATTGTGACATCTTGTATCATCCAGGGAAAAGCAACGTGGTAGCCAATACACTCAGTAGAAAAAGTGCTGGTACATTAGCTCATTTGATGGTTTCAGAATGCAGGAAGATTGAGGCCACACAATAGGTTCGGCTTCAGGACTTGAGGAGAGTCACGTGTTTGGGTCATCTGATCGTTCAGCCTGAGTTAGTCCAGAGAATAAGAGAAGCTCAGTTCGTCGATCCCGCCATAGTGGCCCTCAAGAAAGATGCAGAATAGGGAGTTAGCTCAGAATTCTGAGTCTCCACCGATGGGTTACTTAGGTTCCAGGACAAGGTGTGTGTTCCAAGTGACAGTGAGTTAGAGAGACATAATGATAGAGACTTATAGCTCAAAGTTTGTTATGCATCCTGAAAGTACTAAAATATACTAAAGTATGCGACCCCGATTTTGGTGGAACGGGATGAAAAGAGATATAGCTGACTTTGCTTCTAAGTGTTTGGTATGTCAGTAGGTCAAGGCAGAGCATCAGCGCCCAGGCGGGCTACTTCAGCCATTACTAATCCCAGAATGGAAGTGGGAACATATCACCATGGACTTCGTGACAGGATTACCTAAGGCACGCTCAAGACATGATGCCATCTGGGTAATTATCGACCGACTTACCAAGTCTTCCCCCTTCTTGGCCATCAAGATGACTAATCCCTTAGACAAATTAGCAAGAATATATATCCAGAAAATAGTCAGATTGCATAGAGTGCTAGTGACAGTGGTGTCCAACAGGGACCCCAGGTTCACTTCTCAGTTTTGGAGTAGCTTCTAGCAAGCCATGGGAATAAAGCTGTCCCTCAGTATTGCATTCCACCCTCAGACTGATTGACAGTAAGAAAGGACAATTCGTACACTTGAGGATATGCTCCGAGCTTATATCCTTAACTCAGAGGGCCATTGAGATGACCATTTATCCCTTATAGAGTTCGCCTACAACAACAGCTACCAAGTAAGTATTGGCATGGCTCCGTATGAGGTGTTATATGGGCGCCCATGCAGATCGCCGATTTTCTTGGGAAGAAGTTGGTGATAAAAAATTGTTCGACTCAGATATGGTAGAGGAGACTACATCCAAAATAGTTAAGATCAGGAAGAACATTCAGACGGCTCAAAGCGAGCAGAAGAGTTATGCGGACACCCGGATGAGAGATTTAGAATTTGAGGAAGGCGACTGGGTATTCCTTAAGGTTACTCCTTTTAAGGGAATCAGTAGGTTCGGTAGGAGGGAGAAACTGAACCTCTAATCTATTGGACCATTTGAAGTTTTAGACAGGATTGGTACCACCGTCTACAGACTAGCACTGCCTCCAGAACTTTCTAAGGTCCACAATGTGTTTCATGTGTCTATACTACGCAAGTACAACCCGAACCACTCTCATGTCTTGGCCCACGAGCCTCTTCTACTCCAGGAAGATTTATCCTACGAGAAAGTACCAGTCGGCATTGTGAATCGAAAGAGTAGATTACTCCGCAACCAAAAAATTTTCTTTATAAAGGTCGTATGCCAAAACCACACACCGAGGGAGGCTACATGGGAGCTAGAATCAGACTTTAGAGCCCAGTATCCTCAGCTGTTCGATTGAGAGTGAGAGACAAATTTGAAGGACCAAATTTCTTTTAAGAGGGGGAGAGTTGTAACACCCAACATTATTTTTATTTTTATTTTTTTTTATAAATATAATTATTTATTTATTAATTTATTTTAATTTATTTTATTTTAATTTAATGAAAAAAGGGGTAAAAATTTGTTAATGATTAAATTGAAAATAATTTTGGGAAAAATGGGTGAAAATTTGGGTTCTGGGTGTATTTTTGAAAGAAAAATTAGAAACCGGAGGTCAAAATGCAATTTAAAAAAATTGTATCACGTCAGACGCTTGATCTGCAGCCCTAACCAACCAGGACACGCCAAATGGCAGAGGCGCTGATGCGGGAGGCCACGTGGGGGGAGCCGCGTGGGCGATCCGCATGTGCGCAATCGAACGGCTGAGTCCGTTTCTGCATGCACAGACGGCCCAGATTGAATCGCACACGGATGGCCAGATTGAATCGTGATAAACGGTCTAGATTCACTCCCTATTTAATCGCAATCGGACGNNNNAAAAAAAATAAAAATTTTCTCTTTTACACGAAATTCAATTTTAAACCCACCCATGACCCAATCGGAGTGAAAGAACTAGCTAATTGGTCGAAAAATTTTGTCGAAGCCCAGCAGTGCCGCCGCGGAAAATTTCACAAATCGCCTCCGATGAGGCCCTTTTCGATTCCCGTTTCGTGTAATTTTTCTACCGTTGTGATCACCGTTTTCCTCTCTACAGTTTGACCAAAGCAAAACACGCAATCGCAATGTGAGACGGAGGAGCCACTGCACCGGAGAGCCCCGCCATCGGTGAATTTTAATTTTTCATATTTTTTCGGTCCACCGAGGTCCTTTAGCGTGTGTGCTCACAGGAATCGATGTAAAATCGACCGAATTTGGTCAAAAACAATCGAACAAAGGTGGACCGCCGACACGGGCTATGGCACCGTCGATGGAGCACACGGAGCTGTCGTGCCAAGTTTTTGAAATTGGCCGAGTAGGCTCTGGGACTGATTTTTGGGTTTATTTGGGACATATGTAGATACCGTAAACACGTTTCAGTCCCCGAAGAAAAATTCAAGGAACCTAGGGACCACCCGTAAACACATTAAACTATTTAGTTTTTCGGCGTCAAATCAAGTAAGGACCTCTCACTCTATTTCCTATCATAGATTTGAAGTTTAAATAAATATTAATATGGTCTTTTATACTAATTAAATAGATGTACATAATTAATTACGGATTGCTAATGGAGCCAGAATAAGACATTGTTCTCTGTTGATTTTTATTGATTTATTTTATATTCTAAAAGTATAATGGTACCTTGTTTATATATTTTATGGTTTAAATGCATGTATTACTGTCTTACTTTACCACTGCTTGATTTTGGAATTTAAGATATGATTGCATTACTTGATGCATATTCATTTGTTTATGTGATTATGTTTTATTTGGTAACGGGGACTAAGGAAAAACAGGAAAGGGGTGTGATCAAATAAACAGATAAGACAACAACCTCACTAGATATCCTGGGAGATGATGGACAGACCGGGTTCATAGGGAATCCTACCATGAACGTTGTCTCATACCGGACGGGGTATTGAGTTTTAATGTCTTGGTACTCATACCGGACGGGGTATGGGGACGGTTATGTAATTAAAATTGTTAATGAAAATGGTTCACGTATAGTAGGGACATCCCTATGAATCCCCATGGATACTAGTAGGTTGGTGAAATGAGAAACGGTTATGATTTAGTTTATTGTTAATGAATGTGAATTTATGATATGTTTTATGTTGCTAATCGTGCATAAAATTATGATCTGTATGATATTTTGCTTCTATAGTTTGTTTTCATAAATTTCACAATGGTAAGTGAAGGGTAAATGATTTTATGATTGATAAACAAATTTGCTAAATTTAGTACTCCATTAGTTGTTTTGATTTTCTACCAACATTTACTTCTGTGCCGATGATATAGTGTGATATTCTTACTGGGTTAGTGTAGCTCATCCTTTATTTAACTATTTCAGATCAAGATAACCTGGTTTCCAAGCCTGATCCGCAAGAAGATTGCGAGTAGATGCTAGATATTTTATATTTTCCTTTACTTTCCTCATTTTCCGTGTTTCTTTCAGAGAATTCATTTCGTAATATTTGTTTAGTACTTTTAAGTTATTGTGTAGGGGATATAAACCTTAATCTTTTATTATATATTTCTTTTTGGATTTCAAGAGTCGTTACAACATCAATAATCGAAGGTTTGTGAAAAATGTATCAATAATTGAAGAGAAATGCTCCAACAAAATAAATTTAGTGATTATAACTGTAGAAATTATAATTTATTTTATTTATTAGTCTGAATTCAAATAAGATTTATCCTTACTTACATTTAAAATATATTTATTTTAAAAAAAATTATGTTATTAGTTGAAGTTTATCTTTGAGGAGATTTGATTTATATTTATCTTTTAGATTATGATATATTATTTTAAAAAAATTTGAATTCGATGTAAAACTATTTAAAAACACTTTAAGTTGTTAAATATAAAGAGAATAAATAAAATCAATGAAGATTTAAGTTTTCTTCATCCTTGAAAAAATCTCTAACAGCATCCTCATGTACAAATGAATGAGAAGCTGAAATTAAGATGTGAATATATTGTAATAGGTAACATTTTTAAAAAAATTAGATGATATTATTTGCACTTGAATCATCTGTAAGAAGGGAGATTTACTTTTAGCAAAGAATTGCCTCAAGCTTGCACTAAGCAAGGCAATCTTTTATTTTTATCTCTGTGACTCTAAGAATGCTGGATGTGCCTTGTATTTTATTTAGTATTTTATTTCTAAGTTGCCCATTCATGAGTTGTTACTTTCATCCATTTCTAATATTAATGATTATTTTCAAGTTGTATTTTACTACTTTTGATTTCGTTTATCATAGATTTGATATTTAATATAATACATTTTAAATCTCTATTTCTTATATCTCACAACATTAATTTTAATTTTTGGGTTTGTTTAGATTTTTTAAATAATATAATACGGTTGTCTATGATGGAGTTCAAATTGTAGGTTTCAAGTTATGAGTTGAAATTTTTTATATAATTACAACGATAATTTTAGCTTTTAGTAAAAAAAAATATATTGGATATTTTTTTATTCAATTTCATAATATTTTGAATGAATATATAATTTAATATTATAAAATGTAAGCATTTTACATATATTTACTATTTTATATTCATATCCACTTTGTTTGGATGATTAAAGTATTGATACCCGTAATTTAATTAACAATGTAAATGTAATATTTAAATTTTATGCAGTAAGTAGACATTAGTTATGAAAAAAATATTTATACAAATCGAAAAATATTTTTTCTAACAGTTAAGTTGTTGGTATAAATACAACCTATACGAACAAAAAAACACAGGTATAGGTTAATACTTTTTATAAATAGAGATTTTCAATTTGTATAAATACAAATACTTACTTTCACGATTTAAATAGCCATCGATATAAGGTATATGAAGAGAACTAATGAAACTGCCGTCGGTATAGCTCCAATGTGCTGTATGAACATAAATATAACTAGAGTGATAGCTTTTAATTATTATTATTATAGGTCAATTTTCTTGTAGTGTAAGAAAATGAATTGACAATCTTTCGAGTTTGGTGTTCATTGCATGAGGTTCGGAGGTAGTATGCCTATCATAATTAATATAACATGTACAATTTTTTTTGAATAATTTTAATTTTAATATAGAAAATGATGTAATTAAACAATTAATTTTTTTCTAAAATTCGTTAAAAAAATACAAATACCATTCAATTACATTCAACTTTTAAGCTTAAAACTAGACAAGTACGAATTTCTTATCTTACATGTATATAATCTTATCTTAACAGACCATTATATCTGATTGGACTGGAATTTCTTCTCTCTCTTACGAGTAGGATTTCTTCTACTTTGTTTTTCTTTTGGTAATAGAATTATAGGCCTTATGACTTGAATCCAAGTTCTAATAAGGCCACATATCCGAGAGGTGGGTATATCACCTCAGCCAATGGCTGGTACATCTATATATTCATATAAACGCCCTCCCAATCCAGATTGAATCCCAGTATTCATAGCGTCCTAGTGGTGGAAAACCAATCCATGAGCGTTTTTGTTTACCAATGGATGATTAGGTTAGGTGAGCCTCCAATTAAGTTGACAACAATCTGACATGATCTTCCTGCACTAAGTACGTATACTTGGTGGGACTACCACTAACAAGCAGGTGGAGCTCCGGTCGTGTCAATACAATTAACATTAGATTGGGAAATGACCAATTCATTTCCTATAATCTTCATATATGTATTTCAGCATGCCTCGATATGTGATGCCATCAAAAGCTTGTAAATTTGGACCATTCAAATCCAACACCAGTTAATTGATTAACCTTCATTTTTGTTATTGTTGTTGTTGTTGTTATTATTATTATTATTATTTAATTTTTTAAATTACTTTCTACACATTAAAACTATAGTTTTACCAGGATTAATCTTAAAAGAAGTTTCTCTTTTATTACTCAGATGCATTTAAACTTTTATAATCAAAGTGTTTTAACAAGAATCGAATCTAATTGGTTGATTAAAGAGTATACATTTTTGCTAACAAGATTAATGCTTGTTAATTATTTTTTATTCTTTTAGTTTAGTATTCCTATTCAAATTGATAATACACCTTATGTTTAACAAATTAATTTCGTTCAAAAATTACAAATTTGTGAATTGTCAAAAACAATCGGGAGAAAGCCTACTCTAATTTATCCACCCTTGGATAAATTTTAGAAAAAACAAGAGTCCCTAAGTCTCTCTTACTCCAAATACTCTTAAAGCACTTAGAAGCCCAAACTCAAAGCTAGAAAGATTTTTCTCCCATATTATGGAACAAACCCTTGCATCTAAGAACATCTGGAAGGCAAGAAACTCACTTGGCAACATACTTTGCAATTAATTTTTAAGGAAAAAAGAGTTTTGTAGAACTGTCATGTAAAAAAAAATTCTGAGTGTCAGTTACTTTATTAGTAAAAAATTTACGAGTCTACCATATTGTCACAGGAGATCTCCAAGGAGCTTTTTTTTTTCTTTTGAAATGAAGGCTTATAAATATGAAATATCCTTACCTCTAATCCTTGTCTTGCAACGATTAACTCTAGTTTGAGATACATAATTATTGCTTTACGAGAATGTCTTATGCTTCACTTAAATTTTTTTCAAAAAAAAAAAGTAAAAAGAAATTTAACTGATATAAAGTAATAAATTACAATCATTGATAGTTAGATAGACCAAAGAAATAACCTAGAAATAATATAAAAAGCTTACGATAACAACAACAAAGGTTGTCCCTCCCAACCAATAGTAGTAGCTCTAAAATTAGGCATATTATGGTGTTCCCAGCACCCAAAAGAGCCAACAACACAAGAATACATGTCATCAAACTAGTAAAAAAATTAGTAATTTGCCTAATGACAGCAAAAACACCAAAAGAGCATCATGAAGTAAATTACTGATGTTCTAGCATGGGCAAGATCTAGGTTGTGAGATTCATCTCCATAGGCGAAACATGTTAAGAGAAATTGTTGCACATTAACAAAGATTCTCCCTGATTAAGCATAGAGCCTAAAGATGAAATCAAGTATATGGCAATCACTTATTGAAGTATTTGGTATTCCTCTTTATTTTATTTCCCTTTGACATTCCAATTAAATATAAATATTATAGTAGACATATGAATATACTTATTTTCTAAATTAAAATTTTATAATTTAATATGATTCAAAAAATTATTATTTTTAAACAAAAACTAACCAGTTCACTATGACTGAGTAAGAGGTTGGTATTTAAACTAAGCTAACTAGGGTTTCAAACATCTTTTTTTAGACTATACCTAGCTTGAGGTACTTGGTTGGGCACCATGTAATGTAAAGTCATGCAATTATCATGAATACAACTTTTATCCTTGGAGACTCCATTATTATTTCAACATTTAGCTTGCTACGTAATTTTGTATTCTTAAAAAGATTTGAGCTTAATAGTATTGTGGTTACCAAGACTTAGGATACCGACCAAAATTTATTCTCAAAATGATTACTTGGAAAAAAATAAAGAAACAAAATGCCATCCGCGAGTATAAAAATAAAGTTGTAGCCAAATATTTTAATCAAAAATAGGACACAAACCTATCTATTTTTTCTCTAGTGAATAAGATGTCATATACTTGAGTTTCATTCTAGTTACAACTACTCTTAATTTTAAAATCAATTAAGTAGATGTGAAAACACTTGCGTTCCATAGAAATTTAGAGAAAGATATCTACATAGATAAAGAAGGTTTTTAATTTAAAAAAACTAACATGTAGTATGAAAAATATAATGTTATTGTTATTATTGATAACTAAGATGTATAGAACATATCTAAAATTAGGATTCTTTTAGAATTAGATTACTAAAAGCAAAAGAATGATCCAATTTTACATTGGATCAAGTTATCCTTGTAATGTTGGATAGAAAACCTGTTTTTTCATCCCACTAATTTGTCTTCAACCTCCTTTATCACAAGCTTCCAAGTTTAGATTAATGTTGGTCTAGCACCAAAGCTAAAAGTTAGGTAAAGTAATAGTAAATATCTACTTTAATTATCTTCTAACATTACATAATGTTAATTTAGATTATAATACATTAAATATATTGGGCATTTGGCTGAAGATCAATGCCAAATTCCTCTTCTCAATCTACAGAGAACCCTAAAAAATCATTAGGAAAGACATGCAGGAATTCTTTGACCACTAGAATCCCGTGGTCATCCATTCTCTGACTTATCTTTCCTCACAGGTATTAAGACATTAAATCCCATTTCATAAATCAAAATTAGCACATGGTTTTCTTCATGCACAATTAATAGGGAGGAAAAAAAAGAATGTTCATTAACATGAAAATGCATTTCATTAAGAATATTGAATATAAGTTTCTTGTGGTAGTAATCCACATTAACATGATAGGTTGCTAATCAATTCATCTCTAATATTACATCAAAATTCCTAATATATAATAATATTAAATCTACCTCAAATTCTTTACCTGCAATTTCTATAATACATGACTTGTAGACTATATTGGTCACCATATTACCATTTGCAAAGGTGGATACTACTAAAGTGAAATCAAGGGGCACAGGAACAATACTTAAATTTTATGAAAATGCATATGAAATAAAAGAATGTGTAGATCTAGGACCAATTAAAACATGTGATATGTGCTTGCAGATAAAATACGTACCTAAATCAAATCAGTAGCAGCTTCAACATCTTTAGCTGTGATGGCATAAACTCGACTTGGAATTGCTGGTTTGGTTTACGGTTGAGGCTGGGGATAATCACAGACCTCATGATTGACACTTCCACATCTGAAACAAGCATTGTTGATTCGGTAGCACGAGATGTCTCCATGATTTTTTACCATAATAATTATAACTCTGACCTTGTCTGGCAGGTAAAGTTTGTAGTGAGGCAGGGTGAGCTACTTTAAATCTCTTATTCTGGTGCTCCTGACCTAGGACTGGCTTCTCGTAAGATATTAGATGCCTGGAACTACCTACTACTGGTATGGTGCTTTGAATAGTAATCTCATTAGTTGTGTCTTGACCAGAACCTGTTGATAGGTACAGAGCTCAAGTACTATTGGTGGGTTCCTAATCTTTGGACAAAGACTCCACTAAAACCTTCCGGCTCTCATCCCTTCATCAGACATGCTCTCGAAAAAGTAACGACTAAGCTCTGTGAAGCTTCTAGCATAATTAGCAGCAGAGAGATTCCCCTTGGTGAGCTGAGCGAACTCTATCTCTCTATGATGATGGATGTGCTCAGCAAAATATTCGGCGTTACACACCTCTAAAAATTATTTCCAAGTGATGGGCATGGGTATGGTAGTCTACTTAATTTCCCATCAATACTCTGTCTCTCTCTCAAGAATATAGGTGGCGAGAAATACCTTCTGCTCACTGGTCACCCCAGAACTCTAAAGGACTTTTCAGTTGCCTTTAGCCATTTTTCAGCATCGTTGAGAGTAAATGCTCCTACAAATGGGACTAGATTAAGCCTATTGTATCTCTCGATATAACTTGGGTTCATTGATAGTGGAGCTGGGTCTTGCTAAGGTGGAGGTGGAGGATCTAGCAAGTCTCTTCTTGAAGGAATCGAGGGAATATCGGGAAGGTCCCTCCTTTCTTCTATTGATGCTGATCAGCAATGAGCCTCTCCATCAAGTTGTAAAGACAATCAACATTTTCTTATAAGAATTCCACCTAAGAAGATTTGTTCCCATGAGGTCTTCCTCATCTCATTTTCATGTTCTTACATTACCAAACAAAATTCTAAAGCTTATTCTTTTAAGGTTCTATTATTAACTATAGTTCTATCCTAAGGCTCATGTGCAAGGGATGCTTCCGAAAAACGTGGACTCTGATACCAATTATAACAGGTCGAAATCTCATCTAGAGTCATGACCATATGCACACTATATTATGATAAAATAGTTTGTAGGAATACTTTGTGCAACAAATCTTAAAATAATAAAAGTACATCATTTTCATAGTTAGCTTAAAATATTCAGTATTCATTAAGCATGTCTAAACTTTAAAATAAATACTTATTACAAAAGAAATAGCTTACCTTAAGTACTGTTCGAATTAAAATAAAAATTAAACGATCTCTTATCAAGTCTCTTACTGTTCAGGAGCGAGATTCTAATTATCCTGATATGGAAAAAAAGTGAATAATAAATAAGGGGAGTTTAATATGCTCAGTAAGTGTGTAAATATTAATAAATAATAGGGTAATTTATTCAAGTTAGTAGAAAACATAAAACTACGGATGGATAGGGTTCAAAATATTTTTCTATTTAATTCAAAAAATACATGGTATCTACACCTTAATTCATTCACCAAACCTTCTAAATCAGTTTGTTCATTAAACATTCAAAAATGATTATTTTAGTATCATAACTCAATGCATACACAGTTAAATAAATATCAGAATTCAGTATTCGGTATTGTAATTTAAACAGTAAGCAATGCAGTAAATATTAATTCAATGTTTCAGTATCATAAATGTTACACATGACTTCCTATTCATTTTGATCAGTTTATATCTTATTAAAAATAGTTTCATCATGCGATTCCATTTCCATCGGTATCAACGAGGGCAGGAAGAATCATATCTATCATATAGATATGTCATAGTTAACAGTTCACAGTTCATAGTTCACAATACACAGTATATAGTTTACAATTTAAAGTATTTATTGCTTCACTAGGTCTGACTAAAGTAGTATCCATGAGTAGGATTCACTACAGTCACACTCTAAATACTACACACGTATCCACCCCTCGCTGATACCGATTAAATGGGTTTTACACGTCTTTTAATATTTGTTTATTTATTTCAACTCATAAATAAATTCTTTAATTTTATTATTTAGTATTTTCTACACCTGCAACATACATATTGCAATTATCCATCACTCTGAACTCTTCTATATACCCTTAATGTATTCATAATTACATAGTAACAAGTACATATACGAATTCAATTACAAAAACATAGCAGAACAATTTATCAGTAATTTCAGTAATAAACATAAATAAGAATACAAAAACCAATAATAAAATTTCGTCGGAATCCTACACCTATTTATAATTTAAAAATATATTTATTAATTATTCGATGTCATAATTATAATTTCTTAAAAAAATAAACTACATTTGTAAGTACTTACACACTTACCTGATTTTCTTTCTTGAATTTATTCTCAACATTATCCCCATGATATTAGATCATTCTATTACAGTGATATCTATTTTAGGTCACTAGTGAATTAAGCATCTCTTAATTTCAAACACCCAGGTCAAGGCTTATTTCTAATTCTAAAACGGGTAAATAATTTACTGTATTAAAATTAAATAGGATTAATTAACCTTAAATCTAAAACGGTAAACCATCAGGATTTTTGAACTCACCTACCTGAACTGATTTTTAAGACTCATTGCGCACAATCGTCGAAAGTTCACGCGTCTCCGCTCGTGCTGCCATTGGACCATCACGTGCCACCACCAATCCCTACTGCGGATTGGTAGGAATTCATTACGGAATGCTTCGTTCCCCTAGATTCGGTATAGATCTGGTGGTATCACGTAGAAACACACTTGGGAATGCAAAGTTGTGCTTAGCCGTTGCTAAATTTCTTCTTCTCTGTTCCCACTACCGCGTGTAGCACCAGCTTCTCCTTCTTTTTCTTTTTCTTTCCTTCTCCTGGCTGTCGACTGCATCATCACAATCTCCTCTCTCTCTCTCTTTCTCTCTCTCTCTCTCTCTCTATTTTTCTCTCTATTCACACAACTCAGCTTTTTATAGGGAGAAGTGAGAGGAGTCCTACATGACAGGTAGATTAATATAAGTACCTTATAAACTTCTCACCAATAAAATTGGTCAAAAATCCCTCAATCTCTTAGGTTTCATATTTAGGAATAAGCAAAATGAATGATGAGTTTAATGACTACATGAATCTTTTATTCTCATAAAGGTCCCTCTAAAAAGTAAGAAAATCATCGTTCAACATTGCTTAATTATCTTTTATAAAATTTATATCAAAACCCATTTAGTTTTTTAGGTGCTTCTATTTCCAGGCTACAAATCGGCACCATTGGTTAACCAACCAAATCTTCTTTCAAAAATATGCCATTAGATCTTTGGCTTAGTCTCATAGTCATAACAAAAGGGATGCTGATGGGAAAGACTTCTTGAAAAAATATTAAAAACTTTTAAAATTAAGTAAAATGTCACCACTAATCTTATTAAAAGTAAGATCATACGCTAAATAATATATTAATTAAAATTATATATGTAACCACCCGCCCTTACTAACTAGGCATGAATGTATGCGCACGATTTTTAACTATTGGAATTGACAATTTCATAAAAATATATAGCGGTATTATATAAGATAACTAATCATCCCTTACAGTACATTGTGATAATATTTACAACATCATGAGGTTTAAAAGGCAAAACTTAACAAAATGTGATAGACCTAAAAATATAAACTCTCTAACTCTAACTCAAGTCTTATACTTGTCCCTCATCATGGTATTTTTAGATCAAGATAATTTAAAGCAAGTTCTATATCCGTGAGAGATAAGTATAAAACCTGAGTCAGAGTTAGAGAGTCTGTACTTCTGGGTCAGAGCACACGCTTTTAGGACCATTTCTTGTAGTAAATATTTAGAATAACAAAAAATGAAAGAAGTATAGAAGTTAAAGAGTCAATTTCTTTCCTAAAAAAGTTTATCTTATGATGTAGGAAAAGAAAAAAAGATGTGGGAGGGCTCTGATGAGAAATCTTCCTATAGATGTCCCTACACTGGAGAAGCTTAATTGTATCCTTTGTATGGTTTAAGGTACTGTTACTGCCACTCAAGCTAAAGAAGATAGAAGAATTTTTTGGATCCTCTCTGAATAACTCTTTGGCATGATCCAAAACCCCCAGTCATAGAACCAAGTTGTATTGAGAGATTTATAAGTCTAAACCCACATGTTTTTCCTAGTGCAATTGATTTCATAGAGGCAGAAAATTGGTTGAAGGCAACAGAGAAAACCCTTAGAGTTTTGAGAGTGACCTCCGAGCAAAAGGTAATCCTTGTTACCTATATGCTTAAAGGTGAAACAGATCGTTGGTGGGAGTTCATGCAGGCTACTCTAGATACTCCTATCATTTGGGAATGATTCTTGGAAGCATTTCAGGCCCAATATTTCCCTGAACACATCCATCATAAGAAGGAGATGGATTTCATTCAACTAAATCAGGAGAACTTATCAGTGGCTGAATACGCTCAGAGATTTATTGAGCTGAGTCGATATGTTCCAGAAGTTATGGCAAACGAGAGTAGGAATGCTAAGAAATATCAGTGGGGCCTTCGCCCAAAGATCAAACATAAGATAGTAGTACTCCAGCTCTCTACATACTAGGAGGTTTTAGCCAAAGTGCAAATTATTGAAGGTTTAGATAAAGGCTTGACATCATAAGCAAGTAGTAATAGACCTATTTTTTCTTATAAAAGGTTAGCACCCGATCATGGTCAACAAGATACAAGTCCTAGGATCATACAAAATGTTCTACCCACATAACAGATCCAGGCATGTCAGCACTATAGTAAGAACCATGACACCATACATTGTTATCGTCTCAACAATAGATGTTTCAAGTTTGGGAGTACTTAACATATGATACAAGGTTGCCTATTGACCCAAGGGCAAACCAAGTCAGCAGTACAAGGCAGAGTCTATACCATTATAGCATAGGACACTCAGGTTACTTCGGATGTGATTTAAGGTATGTATTTTATCTATAAACATATGATAAATGTTTTAATAGATCTTAGATCCACACATTCTAAAGGAGACAGGAATGGAAAATTTAGGTAAAATCTAGAGGAGACCGAAATGGGATACAGGTAGGCCTTTTTAAAGTGTATATCAAATTCTTCATATATCTGTTTTTTGCAATGAATGTTGTCGATAGCTAATGTTTTGTTTCATAATGGTTAGCCTAAAGGTTCAGATGATTAAAAAATTATATAGAATGAGTTTCTTGATAACCCCATATGCTTTCAACCAAAATGAAGCTACAAAAATGGCAAAAGTTGGTGTTGATATCATAGTTGCCCATATGGGGCTCACTTTGCTTAGGTCTATAGGTGCAAAAACAATTCTCCATTGAGGAAAGTGTTCTTCATGTACAAGTTATTACAGATGCTACTCACATAATAAATCCTGGCGTCATTGTGTAAGTTATCTAAACATTATAACATATTCAAGCTTTAAAATAAATGAAAATTAGCGAAAGCAAAAGATCGATAAGTATCTCTCGTCATTATTTAGTTGAATAGTTGACTTTCTTTTCCTCTTATGTTGGATTCTTCTAAACACTCAAAAATCTCACACGATGGAGCAATGTAGTGATGGAGATTCTCTATGCTTAGGGACCCAATAATGTTGCTTCTATTTATAAATGTTTTTCCATCAAAAACATTATGTACAATTAATGAATAATTTTATTTTATAATGTTTTCCTAATTAAAACCGTAACGAAAATACTTAATTTTATAACGTTTTCTTATTAAAACCTGTAGACTACATTAGGAACAATTTACGTGCATAATTAATTAAAAAACCTATCTACGGTTAATGTGTGCATAATTTATTAATTAAAATGTTTATAAACTATGTGAATGGAAGAAATTAAAATACTTTAAAACGAAATAGCATCAAATGAAAAAATGGAACTTATTGCAACATGCCACACATAGCCAATCTTATCACAGAAACCATTAACTTTTTTTAACTATTTATTCTCGAATGTGAATGAGCAAGGGTCTTTACTTTCACGAATTATTATTGACAAGTTTTTGTTATTGTGAGAGTTATTATTGGTTAATGTTTTCTTGGGGGAGGGGGGAGCATTTACAGACTTTTACTTGTACGTTTATATTGTTTGTAGGATATTGTCACAGGGATAATCGCAAAAGGATTGAACGAGAGCAAAAATAGGGTCAAATATAATAAAAACCAAATTTTGTTTTGTCACTTTATATACATTATCAATTGAGGCTCTTGAGAAGATGATCCATGGTTGATGCAAACAAGGCTAAAAACACTCAAGATACTTAAAGAGCATCAGAAGGTGACTTGGAGTAAATTTTAAATTATGTAAACACAAATACAGTTCCAAACCTGAAAAGTTTCAGCGGACCAGTAACAAAATCAAAGGCAAATAAGTTTAAAGAGTTGTTCCAAGTTTTTACTCAAAAACATGTGGATGATGGGCTGACCAATTGTGAAAAGTTCAAATATGAGCTTTTTGAACAGCCCAAATTCGTAACTTTAATTGGATTTAAGGGATTTGGGATAATTTGGGCTTGTTTGAATCTTATTGATAATGGATGAATAAGCCTTGTGTATGAGTTGGATTAGTTGAGTTGTTTTAAGTATTTTGGATTATTTTATTTTAGTTTAAATTAATTAAGCCCATATAGTTAAGTATAACATTTTGGGCTTAAGTCTTGTCTTAATGTTATTACAAGAATGAGCTCATAACTATATGGTGCCACAAACAATTAGTGGTCTTGGTTAAGAAGATTGGAGTTACAAGGAGTTATATAACAATTACATACCTATAATTAGCCTAGTTATTGTTAGAGTTACAATTGTAATTACCACATAATTAACCTAGTTATTGTGGGAGTTACAATTGTAGTTATTGTATTGTAACTTATCATTGATTTCTTTGGCTATAAATACCAAAGGAACTCTTCTTTGTGGACATCAAGAGTTATAATCAAACATTTCAGAATTGAGTTGAGAGCGTTTTGGCTTTCTTTTCACTTTATGCACAAGGTGTTGATTTGGAATCCAATTGTTATCACTTGTATTTCAATTTTGATTTCCTATTTCAATTGTTCTTGGTGCTTGTTTGGATTGGGTTCAAGGGATATTATTTATCTTTCTTGGGTTCTCTTTAACTTCTACCATTTGGGTGATTGAACAAATTTGATTCTTTTTTTACTTGTGATCTAAATTCCGTTCTGAACCGATTGAAGAGTTCTAAAGTTCAAGCAAGGGTCTTGGGGTTCCGCATCATTTAGTATCAGAGCATTGGTTCACCAAGTAAATTAGTCTATCCTTATTTTGTTGTCTTTATTTTCATTATTTCTTACAAAAAAAAAAGAGAAATTTGCATTCAGCAAAAAAAAAAAATCAGATTAGTCTAATTTGCTTAATTGTGCAAAACACATTTCCACATATTCTACTTTGTGTAATTGACACAGCTGTTGTTATTTTCCTTTTATTTATCTCATATAACATTCAAATACATTTAAATTTTAAAAGAAAAATTCGTTTCAAGACTGTTTGTTTGGTTAAGATTGTTTGTGTAATTTGTGGGGCTGTTGGAAACAACTCACCTCAATTGAGTTTGTTTTAATCCAAAACTGTTTGTTTCACTTAATTTGAGTATTTTGGGTGATAATTTGTTGTTCTATTAGAGAATTATAAGTTTCGTGCATTAAATTCCATATTCACCATTTTTTTCTTGCATCTTTAGTTTTCATTTAATATTTCTGCCCATTTGCTTCTTATTACATCTTGAAGTAATAATATTGATTCGTTGTTGCCTAATTAACATAAAAATCATCATACACTTATTTCTATATCAAATGTGTGCTCTTCATTGTTTAGATTATTCTAGTTTGCTTTAGAGTTGAATTTGTGTATCTTGTTTCTTTAGGAATTCTTTGTTATCTCTAATTAAAATTAAGTACATAGTGATAATTAATTGTTGTTTGAATTGGCCATGTTGTATAAAGTTATAAAAGATTGCTTGAGTGTTCAAAAGCAAGAGAGTGTGAGCTCAAAAGAGGATAAAGCCAAAATTGAGTGAAACACGAGTGCCCATACTACGAGAGTAAACATGTGAGGGAGTGATTTGTAAGTTGCAATCTATTTTATTTGTCATTAAAATTTTAAATTTGAAGATGGAGCCACAAGGTAGTGAAAGAACATCAAAAGATCAAGAATTCATCCTCAAAGTAATGCAACAACAATTTGAGAGGATTTAACTAGCTATTGGCAACATGAATGAGAAACTAGAGAAACAACAACGTGAGTTAAATTCCATGAGAGGGGAAGCTTCCCAAACTAATCCAGGGGCAAAAAGACTTCCAACACCACCTTTTGATGAGGAACTGGAGGAAGAATTTGATGACCAAGCTACTTTGATCAATGAAGGTCGAAATTATGGTAGGAGTCAAAACGATCTTGATAAAAACATTGGGAGCATCAAAATGAAAATCCCATCGTTTCTAAGCAATAATGATCTGAATGCTTATCTTGAATGGGAGCGTAAGGTGGAGCTTATTTTTGAGTGCTACAATTATTTGGAGGAGAAAAAGATAAAGCTTGCGGCCGTGGAGTTTGGAGAGTATGCCATTGTGTGGTGGGATTAACTCATCACAAGTAAAAGGAGAAATGGAGAGAGATCTATTTCCACTTGGGCCGAAATGAAGGCTATCATGAGAAGGCGTTTTGTTCCTATTCACTACTATAAGGACTTATATCAAAAATTGCAATGCCTTATACAAGGAAACAAGAGTGTAGAAAACTACTACAAAGAGATGGAGATAGCCATGATAATGGCTAATATTGAAGAGGATAGGGAAGCTACTATAGCAAGGTTCTTAAATGGCCTTAACAAAGACATAGCCAACATTGTAGAGCTTCAACATTATGTGGAGATTGATGATATGGTGCACATGGCTATAAAGATTGAAAGACAATTAAGGAGAAAGGGGAACACAAGGCAAGCCAACACTTACTCGGCCCAAAATTTCAATTGGAGACCGAATTGGAGGGGAGATAACAAGGTTGTCCAATTTAAAATAGATGACAAAACCAAGTCAAAAGATGCTAATGATAATAAAAATAAATGTATTTCTAACTCCCAAACTCCTAGAAATAGAGATATCAAGTGTTTCAGATACTTGAGTTTTAGTCATATTGCATCTTAATGCCCAAATAAAAGGGTAATGGTGATGCGTGGTGATGGTGTTGAAACGGATGATGAGAATGATGTGAAGGATGAAATGCCTCCTTTGGAGGATTGTAGTGATGGGGAAACGCCTATGGAAGGGAGATTGTTGGTTTCTAGACGTGCTTTGAATATGCAAGTAATGATGATGAAGGGATTAAGTTGCAAAGAGAGAATATTTTTCATTCTAGATGTCTAGTGAATGAAAAATTGTGTAGCATGATTATTGATGGGGGTAGTTGTGTAAACGTGGCTAGTACCTTATTTGTTGATAAATTGGGTTTGGAAACTACAAAACATCCTAAACCTTATAAGCTGCAATGGCTTAACAATAGTGGGGAGGTGAGAGTTAATAAGCAAGTGAGGGTGCCTTTTACTATTGGGAAGTATAGTGATGAGGTGATATATGATGTAGTTCCTATGCAAGCTAGTCATATTTTGCTGGGTAGACCATGGCAATGGGATAGGAGAGTGATGCATGATGGGTATCTCAATAGGTACATGGTAGGAAAAGAGGGCAAAAAGTATACTCTTCTTCCTTTAACTCCTAAACAAGTTTTTGAAGACCAAATGCAACATGAAAAGTCTCATGATGAATTCGCACAAAGAGAGACTGAGAGAAAAAGAAAAGAAAAAGAAAAAGAGAAAAAAAAAAGAGTGAGAGAAAATTAGAGTGGAAAAATGAAGATCAAAAGGAAAAAGAAAGAGAGATTCATTCGACCATAGAAAAGAATGAGGGAAAGAAAATAAGCTTTTATGCTAAAAGGAGAGATGTGAGGAAAGCTTTATTTTCTAACAAGCCAATTATTGTACCATGTACAAGAAAGCTTGTTTCTCAACTAACGAACTTGACCCTTCTTTGCCAAGTGTTGTGGTTGAAGTTTTGCAGGAATTTAGTGATGTTTTTCCCGATGATCTACCTCAAGGTTTACCACATTTGAGAAGGATTGAGCATCAAATTAACTTCATTTCCAGGGCTGCCATACCAAATAAACCAGCCTATATGAACAATCCCAAGGAGACCAAAGAGCTTCAAAAGCAAGTGGAGGAGCTCTTACAAAAGGGGCACATTCGAGAAAATTTAAGTCCATGCACAGTGCCTGTCTTATTAGTACCCAAAAAAGATGGTATTTGGCGTATGTGTGTTGATTGTAGAGCTGTCAACAAAATAACGGTAAAATATTGACACCCAATACCTCGACTTGATGATATGTTAGATGAGTTGCATGGTGCTTGTGTATTTTTTAAAATTAATCTTAAAAGTTGTTATCACCAAATAAGAATGAAACCAGGAGATGAATGGAAAACTGCTTTTAAAACAAAACAAGGGTTATATGAGTGGTTGGTTATGCCATTTGGCTTAACTAATGGGCCAAGTACTTTCATACATTTAATGAACCATGTTTTACATGAATTTATTGGAAAGTTTGTAGTTATCTACTTCGATGACATTCTTGTGTATAGCAAATCCATTTATTAGCATGTCATGCATTTGAGGCAAGTGTTTGACACATTGTGCAAATTTCAACTATATGCTAACATGAAAAAATGTACATTTTGCATTGATTGCATCATTTTCTTAAGATATGTCGTGAGTGCAAAAGGAATCGAGGTAGATAGTAAAAAGATAAAGGCTATTTAAGAGTGACCGACACCTAAAAGTGTAAGTGAGGTGCGTAGTTTTCATGGTTTGACAAGTTTCTATAAGAGATTTATAAAATATTTTAGTATCGTTGTTGCCCCTTTAACTGAAATCATGAAAAAAAATAAGGGGATTGTTTGGGAAAAAGAACAAGAACATGTGTTTTCCTTACTAAAAGAAAAGTTATGTAATGCACCTTTATTAAAATTGTCTAATTTTGATTCAACTTTTGAAATTGAATGTGATGCCTCTGGGCTTGGGATAGGTACTGTTCTTATGCAGGATAAAAAACTCATTGCTTACTTCAGTGAGAAGCTCAATGGTGCACAATTGAATTATTCCACCTATGACAAAGAGTTTTATGCTTTGGTAAGAGCATTAGAGACATGGCAACATTGTTTGTTACTAAAAGAATTTGTGTTCACACCGATCATAAATCTTTGAGGTATTTGAAAGGGCAAGGCAAACTTAATAAACGACATGCAAAATGGATAGAAATCATAGAATCCTTCCCATATGTGATCCAATATAAGTAAGGAAAAGAAAATATGGTAGCTGATGCGCTTTTAAGAAGGAATTGATTCGAGAACGAATCCTTTTGAGGGGAGGGGGAATGATGCAAACAAGAATAAAAACACTCAAGATACTCAAAGAGCATCAGAAGGTGACTTGGAGTAAATTTCAAATTATGTAAACACAAATACAGTTTCAAACCTAGAAAGTTTCAAAGTCAAAGAAGCTTAAAGAGTTGCTCCAAGTTTTTACTCAAAAACATGTGGATGATGGGCTGGCCAATTGTGGAAAGTTTAAATATGAGCTTTTTGAACAGCCCAAATTCGTAACTTTAATTGGATTTTAGTGATTTGGGATAATTTGGGCTTGTTTGAGTCTTATTGATAATGGATGAATAAGCCTTGTGTATGGGCTGGATTAGTTGAGTTGTTTTAAGTATTTTGCATTGTTTTATTTTAGTTTGAGTTAATTAAGCTCATATAGTTTAGTATAACTCATTTTGGGCTTAAGTCTTGTCTTAATATTATTACAAGAATGAACTCATAACTATATGGTGCCACAAACAATTAGTGGTCTTTGTTAAGAAGATTGGAGTTACAAGGAGTTACATAACAATTACATACCTATAATTAGCCTAGTTATTGTTGGAGTTACAATTGTAATTATCACATAATTAACCTAGTTATTGTGGGAGTTACAATTGTAGTTATTGTATTGTAACTTATCATTGATTTCTTTGGCTATAAATACCAAAGGAACTCTTCTTTGTGGACATCAAGAGTTGTAATCAAACATTTCAGAATTGAGTTGAGAGCATTTTGGCTTTCTTTTCACTTTATTCACAATGTATTGATTTGGAATACAATTGTTATCACTTGTATTTCAATTTTGATTTCCTACTTCAATTGTTCTTGGTGCTTGTTTGGATTGAGTTCAAGGGATATCATTTATCTTTTTTGGGTTCTCTTTAACTTCTACCATTTGGGTGATTAAATAAATTTGATTCTTTTTTTACTTGTGATCTAAATTCTGTTCTAAACTGATTGAAAAGTTCTAAGGTTCAAGCAAGGGTCTTAGGGTTCCGCATCAATGGTTTAGCTTACTAGTATGGGTTTGATTTTAAGACTCTATGTGAGTGATTTCTTGTAATAAGTGTTTCGCAAGCAACTTGTCCTTCTTGGCTAGACTTAGAATTCTTTAGTTCCCTGTTGTTTATATCAAATTTAGTTATTGGATTTTGTTTCAATCACAGAGTTTGATGCCTATCTATATGGAATGATATTTTTGTTCAAGTTGGAGACACAAATTTATGCTTACACAGGGTAATTTGATCATTGAATTTTTGAATTTACACAAAAAAAAAAATCTTGCTTTTTTCCTTTTCCAGGGAAAAAGTAAAAGAAATTAGGGTAGATTAATTGTTGAAACTTGATTGCATTTCATATTGTTTGCATATATTTTGTAAAGACACTTTTGCTATTGGAGTTGTTTTTGGATGCTACTTGACGTCAATGACTCTCGTATTCTTCTAGGCAATGCATGATACAGATTTCTTCACAGCATGATATATCACTCCTTGCTTTGTCATCATATATTTAATTGTATGGATATAAATATAAACATATTCCTAATCTGGAACATCTATCACATCAATGTAGGACAAATTCAACGTGAGATCTTTGAGAGGTTGTGAGCAGGAAATGATGATTGCTCTATTTCTACAAGTGAGTATTGTCAATCAGGTTCTAATTTCTATCACTAGTACAAGATAGAATTGTTGGAGTAGTTTGTTGATACTGATGCGGCTGAAGAAACTTGACAAAAGGCATCAGTTTACCGAAACTAAAGAGCTTATAGAGGGAGAGGGGAATCTTTGAAGAAACAGGAGATCTTAGAGAAACTTATGTATTTCTAAATTTATGTAGTTAATTATAAAAATACATACACTTTATATTTTGAATTGCATGATAATTTTAGTTTTTAATAAAAATATATTTATTTGATATGTTGAGTTCAACTAAGGAATATTGTAAATAAATGTATAAATTTTATAAAATCTATATATTCTTTTAGTTGTAAGTGTAATTTTGTATTCATAGTTACTTTCAATACTTAAAGTAATTAATTATATATATAATTAAGTTATTGCTATAAATATAATTGTCACCATGTATGAAAAGAAGATTTAAGTACTTGGACCCAATTGACGGACTATTGGTATAAAAAGGAAGAAGCAGGTATTTCTATTTGTGTAGCTCCAAATATGTAGTCTGATAGTCATTCGGTGTGGTTCAGAAGAATCTCATCATCAAATACCACCGGATATAGGATTTATAGTAATCCTTTGTTTCTGTTACTATAAATCTTTTTGTCTTGTACTGAATTCAAATAATAGCACCATATTTTTCAAGTCTACTGGCATTGTAAAAAGAGATGGTAAACATTAGGCAAATCCGATTAAAGCTTATGTAATATTTTATAGCTTTTTTTGTATGACATTTATTATGGCTACTATTTTGTTTTCGAAAATCTGGACTGAGCTTTCTCTTGGTATTTCATGGCGTTGGCATTTTGTTACCCTCCTTCGACTGAAGTTTCTCTTTTTTCTTGCGAAAATGATCTTATATGCCCTTTTGTTTGAGGTCATTTGGATGATATGTAATTATGAAGAGGGATTACACATGTTCATGTGCACGAGTTTGCTAATTAGTTAATTAACTATGTTATTATAGAACTGATCATATGATAACAATTAATATACCAACTGTATCACGGCAGCTATAAGCTCTCGGATCACTGCATCAAGATAATAACACATGGGATTTTAACCCTTTATTTCTTCATTAAGGATTTATATATTAATATATGCATGAGGTTCATTTTAATATATCTTCGAAGAGCTGCACTCAGATCCTGCAAACACCAGACACCAGGAAATTAGCTCATAAGTAAACATCAAAATATTAGGAATTCTAAATTAAATACGAAAAGAATATTTTACTGTATAAATTTTATTTTAAAATCATTAGTTATAAAAATAAACTCAGTATATATTTTATATCTTCAGTTTTTTAAAATTAAACCTTTTATCATATGGTGTTTAAATTCAGAAACTGTTTTTAGAAAATAAAAATATTGAGAAATATATACCCATGTTGCAGAAGTTAGATATTTAGTAATTAACTTTATTGATTCTACGGGGGCAAAAAAACAAAAAGACTTGCCTTAGTTATAAAATTCTTTTGTTTATTTAGTTACTGTCGCTGTCATCCTTCCCCTTCTTCTTCTCCTTCTTCTTGCTCTTCTCCTTCTTTTCCTTCTTCTCTTTCACTTCCTTCTTCTCTTTCTTCTCCTTCTTCTCTTTCTTTTCCTTCTTATCTTTCAATTTCTTGTCTGTTGACTTGGCATGGCAAGCGCAGCCAACTGATGCAGGAGCCTTCTGGTTATCATGCGCCTTGGCCTTTTCATGGCTATCATTCGCTAGGGGCAAACACTGATCGAGGGAAGCCACCATCTTCTCACTTACAAGGTGGCTTTGGCTTTCGCTAAGGTTTTGTTCAACAGGCTTCTCGCATTGCAAGGATGCCATCTTAACTCAAGCAAATTAACCTAAACTGAGTTTTTCCTTTCTGATATTAATTTCTCTCTAATTTCTTTAATGCTGAATATGGCAATGCAACAACTTATATATATATATACATATATATATGTAGAATAGGACATGCGAATTAAGTTAGTGGGATGCTATAGCATTGTCTTTGCGTTACATTCATCTTTGAATCTACTTTATTTTTGATAGCCAGATGGGCCAAGAAATTCTCTCTTAAAACAAGTGCATTAATCAATCGGCGAGTCATCTTCAAGTATAAATTCCTTTTCTTTTTTATCCAGACCAAGTGGCTTTTTTGTTCTTCAGTTCTTGTTCTCTTATATTTATATTGTGGATCCTGGCTTGTTGTATTAATTGACAATTGAGAAAATACAGTCAATCATGATCCACCAACATTCTCTTCAATTATTAGAGAACAAAACGAGAAGCACATATATTGTAAAACCCCAAATTATTATTATTATTATTTTTTATATATATTTTATTATTATTTTTTTTATATATTATTATTATATTTTAAATTTTATTGTGTAATAATATTTGTTTTTAAATTGGTTTAATTTAATTAAATAGAAATAAAAATAATAATAATAATAAAATTGGATAAAATTATTTTTAGGATTTAATTAAAAATAATTTTGAAAAAAAATGGTGAAAATTTAGGTTCTTGGAGTGTTTTTGAAAAGAAAATTGAAAAACGGGGGTCAAACCACAATTTAGAAAAATTGCGTCACGTCTGCAGCCCGGTCAGCAGTCCCAGCCAACCAGGACACGCCGCGTGGTAGAGACGCTGACGCGGGAGGCCACGCGGAAGGGAGCCACGTGGGCGATCCGCGTGCGCGCGATCAAACGGCTGAGATCTGTTCCCGCGCACACGGACAGCCCAGATTAAAAGCGCGCACAGACGGCCCAGATCGCACACGTACGGACAGCTCATATTAAATCGCGTACAGATGGTTTAGATTGCATCGTGATGAACGGCCCAGATTCATTTTTTTTTAATCGCGATCGGACGGCCTAGATTAAATCGCGATGGATGGCTCAGGTAAAAGCGAAAGGTTATAAATAATATCGTTCACACCCAAATCCTAACCTTAGCCGCCAGAGCTCTAGCCAGAAAAGACCGCCTAACCACCGGGGGAACCGACCGCCGCCGCACCGAAGCACTTTCCAGCCGCCAAACGAGGTAAAAAAATTTTCCTTGGCTCGGATTTCGATTCTAAACCCACCTGTGGCCAAATCAGAGCCAAACTACCGGCCAATTTACCGAAAAATGCCCCCGAAGTCCAGCGGCGCTGCCGCGGGTTTTTTCAATTTTTGCCTCCGATGAGGCCCTTTCCGATTCTCGTTCGATGTAACTTTTATACCATTGTGACCACCGTTCCTTCCTCTACAAGTTGACCGGAGTAAAACACCAAATCGCGACTTGAGCCAGAGGAGCCACCGTATCGGAGAGCCCCGCCACCAGTAAGTTTAGTTTTTTGGTATTTTTTTGGCTCACCGATGGCCCTAGGGGTGTTTTATCACAGAAATCAATGCAAGTTTGGCCAAATACAGCCGGAAACGGCCAACCGGAGGCGGATCGCCGCCGCTTGCACGGCGGAGCCGCCCTGCCGAAATTCTAAAATTGGCCGAATAGGCCTTGGGTCTGATTTTGAGTTATTTGGGGACATGTGTAGGTACTGCAAGTGTGTTTCAGTTCCCGGGGAGAAATTCAAGTAATTTAGGAACTGCCCGTAAGCGCAATGAAAAACTGGTTTTAGACTCCAAATCAAGTAAGGATCTCTCACCATATTTTCTATCACGGCATTAAAGTTTAATAAATGATAAAACGGTATTTTATGAATTAATAGATATGTATAATTAATTAAGGTTGCTAATGGAGCCCGAATCTGATATATTTTTCTGGTAGTTCCTATTTTATTTATTTTACAGTTTTAAATGTGTTACGGTATGTAGCTTATTTATTCTATGATTTTGAATGCATGAATCACTATTTGCTTCACTGTTGCTTGATTTTGTAAATTTAATATATGCTTGCCTTGTGTATGCACGTTGCTGCTTAAATAGTTATGTTTGAATGGGTAACGAAGACTAAGGATAAATAGGAATGGGATTGAATTGATAATTGGGTAAGTTGACAGCCTCACTAGATATCCTGATAGATGGTGGACGGACCGGGTTCATAGGGAACCCTACCGGGAACGTTGTCTTATACCGGACGGGGTATGGAGACTTTAAATATTTTGACGCTCATACCGGACGGGGTATGGGGATGACCTACTTCACCCTCATACCAGATAGGGTATTGAGGTTTGTTGTTTTGGCGCTCATACCAGACGAGGTATGGGGACGGCCCTAGAATTAAGTTGTTAAAGTGAATGCTTCACATGTAGTGGGGACACCTATGGATCCCCATGGATACTGATAGGCTGATAAAAGAAGAAATTTATTGCTTGATGATTGAAATATGAAAGTATGACACATGTTATGTTATAGAGTGAGTATGATTTCATGATATTTATAATATTATTGTTTTCATAAGTTATTTTCATGAATCTCACCAAGGTAATATGATTTCATGATATTTATAATGTTATTATTTTCATAAGTTGTTTTCATGAATCTCACCGAGGTAAGTGGACAGTAAAGGGTATTATTATGGATAAATGAATTTGTTACAAATTATGCTCCATTTATTGTTTTTGTTTTCTACCAACTTTTACTTCTTTGATAGTGAGATAGTGTGATGTCCTTACTATGGTAGTGTAGCTCATTACTTACTTAACCATTTCAAATCAAGAGGACTTGGTTTCCGAGACCGTTCCGCAAGAAGACGGCGAGTAGAAGCCCAAAGATTTTATAGTTTTCTTTATAGCATTCATTTGTAATATTTCATTTAATTAGTTTATTCTTTTATATCTTTAATACGTTTTGGTTATTGTGTAAGAGATGTTAACCATAATCTATTTTATTTCGCTTCCGCACTTAAAATTTTTATATTCATTTCCTTTTAATTTCCGGGGTCGTTACATTAGTGTTTTTTTCTTTTCTTTATTTTGAGAAATTACTGCAAAATAGCACAGCTTCTTGACAATTATGATGGAGATCAGAGCATAACTCAAATTTGAGTTGTCTACCCTTATGCAAGAATATTATGTATTTTATCTGGACTACATACTCTTATGCTTCTGTATTGTTTGGTCCTGTTCATCTTCAGTTAAAAAAATAATATACACATATAAAATTAATTGTAGCATTCAGTATATTTCCATTAATATTTATACTTAGAATGATTAAGTATATGTATAATTTCAATTAAATTTCTAATGAATATATTAAAAATACACGACGATCGTTACATATGTAAAGTAATTTGATGGTTGTCACTGATAAGCATCGCGGATGTATATGTATATATACATACATATATATATATATATATATATATATACACATATATAAAGGGTTGAATTAGTGGATATGAAAGCCGTCCAATTGGGCCTTGCCTTCGGATAAGCAACTGGTTGTACATATTTGCTATTAGGGTGCTGCTTTCTTTTTGGAACTTAGGCTATTTTCATAATAAAGTCTTTCTCTTACTCTTAAAAAAAAAGGAAATAAAAAAGAAAGTCGTCCATTGGTGTTAATTTGTAGAAATGCTTATTTTTCTACGGTAATCAATTTGGTTTTCTTTGAGTAATTTTATCAGAGGTTATGTATTTATTTCAAGGTTACAAATGAATTTTAATAGTAGCAATTTTTTCTAATATTTGGACAAATTCTGAATGTTGATAAACCCTAACTATTAACTTTTTGTTTTTATAGTTTATCCATAATATATGATTAGTTCTTGTTTTATGCAAGTTATTTTTCTACAATAATCAACTTGGTATTTTTTTAAATAATTTTATCGGCAATTATGTACTTGTTTCAATAATAGCAATCTAATTCGGGTTAATTAACCCTAGATTTTCTTTTCCCTAATCTTCGGATGAATTATGAAACGTCGATAAACCCTAATAATTATCATTAACTTTTTGTTTCTATAATTTCTCCATGTTGTTTTATGCAAGTTTTAGGTGAAGCTTTAGAGAGAGGCATTTACTGATGAGAGAACTGCAATTTACAGATCACTGTAGGAGACATCCTTGTGTATAATCAAAGATGTCTTTTCTTTTAAGGGAAATATTCCAGATAGGCTTGAACTCAGGTTAGTCATGTGAAACCCGTAAAAACTCCATTGGTATAAAATCATACATGTCATGTATCCAGAAAATATTTATTTTTATTTAGGACACAGTCTGAGTACCATATTCAAGCGAAGGTACATAGATTGCTCCATTAGCGTGCCAAAGTTACATATATCTATAGTATAATATCATGGCTGCTTATATATATATATATATATCATTTATTCTTCTTTCTTTGTAGTAACTTCATTAGTGCATTGCAAGTAACCCTTCATTTTATTTGTCTCGTACATCACGTACAGCATATCAACTCAGTTTAGTTCTGCAAGATCAGGAAAAACACCAAATAGATTGATAATTAACTAATCAGCATCTGCAATATTTGCTGCTTAAATGATAGGTTTATGCAAATATACATGTATGCATTTATATATATTAAAGATCAATTGTTATTTGATTAAATAATTGATATACTTATTTTTTTATAAAAATTTTTAGTTTTGAGTCAAGTTATATTTTCATGTATTACTTTTTGAAAATTATTTTTTATTATATTATAATTAATATTTATATATCACTTAATTATAAATAAATGTAAGAATTTCTGTTCTAACAAATATATACGTATAGCTAAGAAAAAAATTAGTCAGTAGATACTGACCTTCTTCTCCCCACAGTGATCATCATCACTTTCACTCTCACTGCTACTACTATCACCAGAGATGCGATCTTTGATCCTCTCGAACAGACCCTTCTTCTTGCGTTCACCTCTCTTTTCTCCATGGCATCTGACACCATGGTGCTGCTGTCCATCGAACTTCTGTTCTTTCTCGTGACCACCTAGGGGGACAGGCGCCACCAGTTTCTCAGAGTAGCAGCTCTGAGTCTTGGTGGTTCCATTGTCATAATACTGAGTTTTGCTGTAGCATTGGGTACCCACTGTTGTATATCCCTGCTGCCCTGACTCCTTGTGTTTGTTTTCATCATGACTAGACTTGAAACCCAAGCCGCTAACCAACTCTGACACTTTCTTGCCAAGAGATGAATGTTCATGGCCGTGGCAAGCCCCTCCCGCAGGCTTCTGGCATTGCATTGAAGCCATGGATGATGGCGAGCAGAAAACTTCTTATTAATTGAGAGGGTGAAGGATATTTGTTCCGAGCTTTGCAAATTGCTTGGTTGTTTGGAGGAAATATATAGGAATGGAGTGACTGAATGGAATTTTCTTTTTTTGACCATCACGTACACTTTGAATCTGCTTTGTGGAATATTAGATGGGTGTAGAACAAAATTGATTCAAATTAATTAATTTGTGATCGAGAATATATTCCACATATACATACATGTATGTTTCTTGGTGAAGATTTTATAAAGTGATTTGGTTTGAAAGGAGCAAACGGCTGTTAACAATTTTGGGGTTTTAAAATGGCCTGAAAAGAAGAGGTTGGGCCAAGTACTTAAGTAGAGGAAGTTGCTGCTGACCTTTTTAACTGCATTAGCCTACTCCAAAAAGTCAAATGCTGAGCCTTTTTAATTTTATTGTCGTCTTATTTATTCTCAGTAGTTTAATAGAAATTTATCAATGATTTAAAAAAACAAATTCTCATAACAACATTTCTAATAAATACATCTCATGTAAATTAATTGTCTTATTAATATAATCAAATGGATATTTTTCTTAAGAAATATCTTTTCTTTTTTTTTTTTTTTTTTTTTTTTTTTTTGCTGAGATTTTAATATCTTATGGGATGGAGGGTCAGCCCAAATTCTAGTATTGTTGATGGGCTTTTGGAAATCAATCTTGTACACTTGAGCTTGAGCTTGCAGTAATATGATGATTTAGGTGATGACAAAATAAATTTTAGCCCCAACTGTGGATACTGAAGTGTTAAAAAGATGACTTCAGAACTAGAAAATTTTCCTTTTAACCCTATCTAGCAAAATATGAGCTTTATAGGTTAAGGGGTTTGTATAGCATGGTGTTTTCGATGCTCAAGTCAGTAACAAAAGTTTGGGAAAGGTAAGAGATGCACTCTTGAGCCATGAGTGCGTGCGTGCGTATATGTGAAGCTTAAAACACACAGACAGCCTCGTATACCTTAACAAGTGTGAAGTTATCATAAATCATCAAAGAGTAATTTATATCATATTAATTAAGTACCGTGTATTTATTCGTTTTGTTATTTATCCATCCCAGAATCATAAAATTTATAAAATATTGAATAATAATTAAAGTTTAATTAAAAATGTTAAATATTAATAAAATAATATTTTAACATAATTAAAGCTCAATAAAAATATAAAATAATATTATCAAAAGAAAACATTTATATATATTCCAATTTTTTTCACTTGTTAGGAGCACGAGCGAAGGAATGTTACTCCCATAAATGATCTTCGTGCCCAGCTAGCAGGTGAGTCTCAACAAAAGAAGAGCAAATAAGGGAAAAGATAAAAAGGATTAGTATTTGTTATCCTTCTTTGACACTGAGAGCTGGTCTTCTTTAAGAATTCCAGTACGTGCGCCGCCAGCTACTTTTGCATACTGTGATCGACTGGAATCAAAAAATTATTATTTAAATTTTATTTTTATATTCAAAAATTAAAAATAGATAATAAATTATTACTATTTGTTTATTAATTTTATCAGTTATGAATTTATTATTTGATTTTAATTTTTATTGATTTTATTAATTATTGTTAATGAAAAAGCTAATTAAAAATCTAATTATATTCCGTCTGGTCCTAAACAAATAAATTTTGGTCGATTTTTTTAATCTATAATTAACATATAGAAAAATTCTGACAGAGTCTCGTTTAATTTTAAATAAATAAAAATTTTTAATTAAAAAATAAAATACTTTAAGAAACGAACAATTAATTTAGTTTGAATTATCAACTAAAAGGGTGCTAGAGGAAGAGCGCTTTTATCCACACAAAAAAATAAGTATTTTATTTTATGCTCTCACCACTTATAAATATTCAATAAATCTTTTAAAAACTATTCTGTTGTTTCGAGAATAGACCAAGTTAATAAAAAGACTCAAATAATAAGATATGAAGCTTAAGTATAGTACTAAAAATTATGTGAAAGTTCAAATGTCAAAAATTCATTTTAGCCATGAGACAAACTTTTTAATAACATTTATTTCAAAAGTAACATATATTTCCTTGATCTCCCATTAAATATTGTCTTCTCTTACTAACATATCATTAAAGTGTTTAAACAATATACATATATATATACATACATACATAAATTTTAAGTGGTATGGCTAATGTTATGCATTCTATGACATAAAATTTATAGTGAGCTAAACTCAAGCTCTAATTATTTCATTTAGAAGACAAATTACTAATAGAAAATGCATACATTTTCCAATCACTTAACCACATACACATTCATCATAGTAAAATTTTGTAAAGAAAAGACACGAAAACATATATTACAACTAGTTGATACCTACACATTGATTATAACAAAATTTTATAACACAAAAAATACACAGTCAAATCAAGCTCACAGCCTCTTATACATACATTTTGAAATTGGGTTTTACTTTTTGTGTACAAAAGAATTTATTGTGTGATCTATGTATTTTATTCCTTCAAAAAAAAAAAAAAAAAACGTATTGTTCCACTTTGCTTTTTTTATGAAAATTTTTATTATAATAAACAGTTAAACGTGCAGTTTAACGCACATGGCTGTTTGTTTATTTGGTCAGACTTTATTTTTAATTTCTTAAAAAAGTAAACAAGATTAATGATTTAAATTAAACATGTTTAGCCACGCGAAGAATCTAAATAAACCATCTGAGGAGGTTGATTCTAATCAATAAAAATAAAAAATAAAATGGATTTGGATGCACTTAATCTTAGCTCAGCGAGTAGCTAAAAGTGCCAAAACGACAACGTGTTTTGAAATTTCTTCTCGTCACTTTTGACTTTCTTCAATTATTTCAGTTGTAGAAGAAAGTTTTTAAGTAGCAAGAATTGGTCAGCACTTGGACCTCCATTGCTCCATCTCCTCTGACCGAAGACCAGTCAATGCTGAAAAACTCGTTTTCTGTTGGTCAAACTTTGAGAAATTTCTCCACTACCTTCTCCATTTATAACCCAAACCTTCCATTTTCTTCTTTAACACACAGCAAAAGCTTCACATCACTCTTACCAATTTCACTCTCATCTCATCTTTTAAACTCTCCTATTTTGGGACATATTCCATGATTGTAGCTTCTTTTTGCTTTACCATTCTCGTCTTTCCAATTCTCTGGCCTCCTTTTTCTGCTCCTTACCGTAAAGCTTCTACTGTTTGACACATTAAGTAGCAGATAACTAATCAGTTTCAACACTCATTGATACTGACATTGAATTGATTTTCTGAGATTGAATATTGAAAAATGGCGGGTGAGTGGAGCTGGGAGCAGAAGATGTTAATCAATGAGCTAATTCAAGGGATGGAACAAGCCAAACAGTTGAAGGTTCAACTGGGTACGAAATCCACTGCCCAAACCAGACAAGTGCTTGTGCAGAATATATTATCTTCTTATGAGAAGGCTCTTTCGATCTTGAAATGGGGTGGATCAATCACTCATCCTCAAACTGTTGAACCTGAGTCCCCTCTGTCCATCAACGGCAGTCCAGGGAGTGACTATTTTGATGTGTCTCTTAAGGACAGTCAAGACACCAAAGGGTATTCAAAGAAGAGGTGAAGTAATACATACCCATATACGTTAAGTTTCCTGTCATGTTGCAGCAACATTAACAGGTTTTCTGACATTGCATTGCAGAAAGATGTTGCCAAAATGGACAGAACACATGAGAGTTAGCACTGAGACAGGATTTGAAGGACCAGTTGATGATGGCTATAGCTGGAGAAAATATGGACAGAAAGATATATTAGGAGCTAAATATCCTAGGTGACGTGTCTTTCATAACTTACATTAATATAAACATCAGCAGAAAAAGAAAGATATAAAAGTTTTTTATAAAGGAAAATTGGTACCTGCCTTTTTACGGTAAAAAGAATCTGACAGAGATTGTTGCATGTGCAGGAGCTATTACAGATGCACTTACCGCAACACACAGAACTGTTGGGCTACAAAGCAAGTTCAACGGTCAGACAAGGATCCCACCATATTTGAAGTTACATACAGAGGAGTGCATGCCTGTTCCCATGGAACACAATTAGTTCAACCACCAGCATCCCCCGACAAAGATGAACACAAGCTACACAACCATAATCATCAACAGAAAGAATCACAAGAAATTCTCTTAAATCTTCGACAAGACCTAACAATCAAAACTGAGGGCTTGAACAAAAATGACATGCCACCTTCTTTCTCTTTCCCATCGACATCATTTAGCTGCAGAAATAGAGAAAACCATAATTTCTCACCACCTACATTTGAGAATAACATTGTGTCATGTTTCTTTTCTCCCTCATTTATATCTCCAGCAACACCTGAATCAAACTACCGCTCAGCTTTGCCATTCCAAATGAACAACCTTGGAAGGCTTCATGACGTGTGTTCTGAATCTGATTTTACTGGGTTAATTTCAGCAAATACTTCAGCTAGCAATTCACCCATTTTGGACGTCGATTTCTCTCTTGATCCAATTGAACTTGATCCAGAGTTCCCATTTAATACTCCGGAATTTTTCCCCTGATTTCCTCTCTGCACTTAAAAATAAGAACAAAGAGAAACCAGCATTCAGGGAGCATGTAAATTTACTTTTAAAAGTTCTATATTCCACTCGTATTGTGTTGTAGGTAATGGTGCTTGTAGACTAGAAATTCTGTGATGCAAGCTGTTGAGTTAGAGTTTATCTAGTCGTAACAAAGCTTTCCATTTTCTCTCTAATTGCACTGTAACTATGTCCAGATTACACTTGCCCGTTAAGACATGCCCATGAGCACAAACAAAAGTTTGTACAAACTCAATAGTTTGCACAAGGCCATGACCACTTTGACAGCGAACAAAAAAATCAACACAGCGCATAGGTCTCTGGTTTCGAGTACATTATGAAGAATATTTATACTCACCAACATGGTCAGAATAAGTTCTTCGATACCAATATTATAAGAATAAATAGCTACTATCTGAAGCTCTTTCCAGAAAATAGGAAGACTAGTTCCACAAGCCTGCATCTGAGCAAAGTGACATTGCTCCAAAGAGTAAAACAGAGAGACTAACTGCAGAAAATGCATGTAATCTAGCTGCCATTAAGCATAAAATTGAACATAAAATGTGAAATTCAACGGAGAGAGTAACTGCAGAAAATACAAGTAATATAGCTCTCACTGAAGCATACAACTGAACATGAGAACATGTGAAATTCAACAGGTTGTGGAAAATTCACCCCCATATGCTCTCTGCCTAGATGGAAGGCTTCTTTTGGCCTTTAGTCTGTGAAACAGTATCTGATGTGCTTTGTTTAGAATCTCTAGCTCGCCGAAGAGCTTGTCTCAAACCCAACACAATGAATAAGTTGGTTAATGTGAGAAGCAACTCAGCCCCACCATGTAGCCAGTCCACATTAGACAAAGAAGTACCATATTGCACCTTAGCTGCCTCAACCAATTAAACATAGTCATGAGAGGCAGTTACACTTCGATATGCACACTAAAGCTGAGATACCATTTGGCTCATATCTTATAACATTCTAGTTAATTCCTAATTCTGATTTTCATATTAATGTTAACAAGAATAATTCTGTTATTTTTTGTATGTTTTATAATGTTTGACCTCACCCCTTCATCTTGAATTCCTATAGGAGTGGCAATTGAGTTCCCACCTTAATTCATACGGATTGACCCTTGCTCCCAAGGAACTTTAAGTTCGGAGAACGGCGAAATTAAATATATAAATTATGTTTTAATCCTACACATCAAAACTAAGATAAAGATTAGGCATAGAATTTAAATATGGAACAGGAATTGAACCAAATGCAATTAAGAATTAAACTAATACTTCCCAGTTTGAGAGATTACCATAAATTCCAGCTGGAACTGTTCAATTGACAAAGTGGAGCAGAAACCAATGTGAAAGAAGTCAGTACAACTGAAAGAAAGCTCCTAACAACAATAAAAAAACTTAATAGTTGCATAGAAAATGCTATAAGAAATGCGAATAGTGACTTTGGTAACAGTTGCATAGAAAATGCTATAACAAAAATAAGAACTCTTTCATGTTGACATGCCCTTGTTTCAGAAGCAGTTTTTTTTATCATGATATTACTTTTTCAGCCTAAACTTCCCCTACTTGATTGATTCTATTTTGTTCATACGACTGATAATAATAGCCAGCTTAGGAGCATTAAAAGTCAAGCTAGGAGCACTAGCACATGGATACAACAATTTATCGTGAAATAGCCTGAGAAGATTGAACTATTATGGTTGCGTCTTGTGCCTTAAATTCTCAATATAAGATAGTCGGTGGCAATTGTTGATGACGGCATAATAAATAGGGAAACCAGTAAAGTATAGGTCAAAAAGCATATTTATGAACTATACTAAGGAATGAAGTTTGAACATTCCCGACAGAGGTTCACCATATTTCCGAAATTGGGAAACAACAGAAAGCAATAAAAGATAGGGAAGCAATAATAACAGAGAAGGAAAGGAACTTACTTGTGGCACCCACGAAAGCAAGCAAGAAGTAGAAGCCGAAGAGGGTTAGGTTAGGAGCGGTCTTGGATTTAGTGATGTAGTACAAGAAACCAAGATAAGGAAACAATGAAGCAGCAAAAAGCTGCGAAGCTATACTCTCTGAATCAATGGTGGGTGCCCATGGATCCACTGGCAGTAACCCTCTGCATACAATACCTCGTCTTCTACTACCATCTTTGTAAGGCTTGATATCTCTGACTATTCCATATGAAATTGCTTGTGGACGTAACAAGAATGATGAAGAAGAAGCCAGATGTCTCCCAGTAGGAGTAAAGCCAGGCACTTTGCAGTGCAAGCAACTTGACATTGACATCATGGCTCCTAAGAAGAGGGTTTTTCCCCGTCTCGCGCCTCGCCAGGGGTGGAGCGTACATGTAATGATTAGAAGATGCTCGCGTGTTCGAGGTCTGACTCAAAACATTTGGAGGATAGACTTACATTAGGGTCAATTAATGTTAAATACGGTTGAATATAAGGAAAATTTATTAATATTTAAATTTAATTATATTTAGATGATGATATATTTTAATAATAATAGTTATTTTTATTTAAATTGATAAAATAGTGTAATTATATATTTAAATAAATTTTTTATTTTATATATATTTTATTATATATAATAATAAATAAAAAATAGAAAAAAATAAAAATATATATAATATTAAATATAAATATATATATATAATTAAATATTATATATATATATGTATTTATATATAATTAAATATATAAACACGTGTATATATATATATAAATTTATGTAGATATAAAATAAAATATATAATTAAATATATAAATATATAGATAATTAAATATATAAATATATATATAATTGATATAATTAAATATATTATATATATATATATGTATATATAATTAAAAATATAAATACATTAATTTAATTAAATATATAAATACATGTTTATATACAAAAATATATATAATTAAATATATATATATATATAATATTTTGAAAAGAAGAAGAAGAATATAAAAAAAAAGTGTTGGGTAGAAGAAATTAAAGAGAATGATAATGATGTAAATAATAAAAATATTAAATGTTATACATAATTCTGGTCTCAATACCGAGAATAAATTCGCTTGCTAAATATTTCTCATGGTTCAAGATGCAAAATAAATAAAATTCTAGATTTATTTATTTCTGTAATTCTTAGTAAATTATGTAATTGGAAAATTGTATGATGATAAATAAATAGCAGTAAAAATGTGAAGATTGAAATTGTCAATGTCAAAATATTCAAAATGATTTTTTAGTTTTTGCCATTTTAATTTCCGACACTGCAAAAAATTATATTTTAGTTTTCGATGTTATCTTTTATTAACATATTACGTGTAACTTATATTGAATAGTGACACATTCCAATTAAATTATTATTCGTATCAGATGTCATATATATATACGATGATGTGATTTTTTTTAATTATTCTAACATAAAAATTAATTCATGAAAAAAAAATCAGACTAGACCAATATTTAATTTATTATAAATCTCACTCCCTCTGCATGTCTTTTTATTTCAACCAGCTCTTCTCTCTGAATTTCATGTATCCAAAAGCAAAAAGATATACAAACACCACCATAACTAATGATTTGGGTCCAGGCCAGTTATTTACTCTTGCTCTCCTGTCTCTTCTCCAACTTCAACAACTACTCTTTCATCAATTTCTGTGAGATTGCAATAGGAATTGTTGAAAAGTTCCACTTATAAGATTATGATTTCGATTTTGAATGTTGGCTACAACTTTAATATGATTGTTTCCATTACCATGACCTAAATGATGATATTCTTGATGAAGACAATAATGATGAGGATGACAGACTTTGAATTTGCATTTGTTTGTAGGATACCTGATTCTTCTTCCAACGAGACCTTTTACAATAATGAAATCATATTTAATCCTTATCCTTTATTCACTTTTGATTTCGGTAGGATCTCAGATTCTATTTTCACTTTTGAAGTTGTCTTCCTACTTGTTGTTAAGGAAGTTGTTGAGTGAGAACCGAGAGTTATCATACTCCGAACTTGACTTCATAAGCCTTGTGAATTTGAGAAGACAAGATTAAATTTTGATCTAATGTTGTTTTCTTATTTACCAAGATCGCTTTATGTTCGTATCACAATCATACATGATAAAATAAGAATGTTACATGCACTTTATATGATACATCCACAGACGGTGTTAGCGAACATTATTAGTCAAAGATAGAAATAATTTTTTTTTTTAAATAAAGAAACCAAAATAGCAAAAAATAAAAAACAGTCAATTTTAAATATTTAAAATAGTATAAAGCCAAATTTACTATTTTAATTATAAAATGGTATACAATTCTACAAAAGAAATATATTTTTATCTTGTAAAAATACAGAAATCATTCAGACCTATGTCTGCCCTAACCCAAAATTTACTAAAGAAAAGAAAGTCGGGGGATGATTCCCGGTTAGTTATGTGAGGTAGGTCCATTGGCGCATCTTAAAATTTGACAAGGCAGCTGCTCGTGACTGTAACATATATTCAAGAAGAGTTTCACTTCACTAACTAGCACAATTCTCTTTTAGCTGACAAAAGATCGACCAAGATGTATAACTATGCACCTCGAGGATGGGTTTGAAATCCAATCTTTGAAAACTGATACATTTGAACTACAGAACCGTGCTGTTTTCATCATAAGTAAAGAACTAAACCAGGCCACCAAGATCAGGTAATAGGAAACAATTTGCAGCTAGGGAGTAAGTTTGAATGCAGCTTGATCATGCCATACACCATTTAAGTTAGATTGCCACAGTTTCACCATCCCATCCGTCCCTGTACTTGCCAAGGTCATTCCACTGGTGTCCCACTCAATCTGCCACACCTAACAAAAATTAACACCCGAAATTGAATTGTCAACCATCTTCTCATCTTAACTTTTCAATTATTCAAGTGAATGATCCCATTTGTCCCTACAGCATTCATAGTCTACTCAAATTAAGAATTCAGCTCCTCGATTGGACCAAGGGGGGAAGGGAAAACAATGCCATTATTCTCAAGCATTTTTTTCTATTTGTGAATCAGGAGCTTGTATATGACTTTTTTATGTGTTTGAGTGTGTATGCACGCGTGTGTGCATACCTATGCGTCTCTGCATTTGTATCATTCACAAGAAGTTTGGTATTGATACCTCGCCTTCATGGCCAGACAGCGATGCAACCTTCTCTACAGAAAGCCACCCATTCAAGTCAGGGGCTAATCCAACGTGCCATATTCCAATCCCTTTGTGAGTTGCAACAGCTATAACCTCATATGGCCTGTTAAGAGAAGAATCAAGCAAATCCAATATCATGCCAAATTAAATTATTCATTCCCTTGCCACACAAGATAACAAGATAAATAAATGACACCCTGAAGAAGTCCATTTAATTGAAAAGAAAATAATGGGATAACCAGTGGATACATATGAGATTCAAGCCAAAAAAGGAACTCCATAAAGCATATAAATGTGAAATCATAAGGTCAACAAATTCCTTACCGACCAATGTTTGGCGCCCATGCAACAGCATAAACTTGATCTCCCTTGTCCTCTGGCAAAGCCAACTCTGCAACTGGCAGCCACCTCTGATGAGCCAGATCAAATTCCCATATCTGCAAAAGTATATTATGAGATCAGATAAAATTGACAGCTCATTCGCTAATTTCCTTTTCAATAAATGAATTGCTTAACAATACAGAACAAC
This sequence comes from Carica papaya, assembly GCF_000150535.2. The sequence goes on from NW_019014613.1 coordinate 1,192,657, forward strand.
AAGACTAACTCCTTTAGAAGGGGGTCAGAACAAATTCCTTATTTCCATAAACAGATATGCACAAACCTAGCATTTGAAAAGAACTGAATTTGCTAGTACAGAGTCACATTATTAACTAAAGTTAATGAGTTTTTTATCTACGCAAATATCTTTTTAATAAAGTAGAAAAATAAAAAAGGGCTTTCCTCAGAAAAAGGAGCCAACACTCATATTTTGGTTCCTAGCATAAAAAATCTAAGCATGATTCCTTTAAAAATTCCATCACACCTTTGAAGAATTTAGCTGCGGTTTGTTTGAGTTGAAGCCCAAAACAAAACTAGATTCCTGACTTTCACCCCTTTTTGGATTCCAAGAAACAGATGCAGATAAACATGAAGCCTTCCCAAAGGTAGATACAGAATCAATAACATTGTGAAATTCAGCCTGCCCAATATAGAAAAATGGAAGAATAAGAAAAAGTATAAATATATAAATAGGAAAGACATGGGCACATGCACACACCGAAAAAAAAACAACAAACCACTTATGCAAAGAAAAGTAGAAAATTTAGCCTAACAATGAACTCTTTGCATGGGAAAAATCGTAAATTATTCTAAATAAAATGGAATCCACACTTCAAGATTAAAAAAATGCAAAAAAAAAGAAAAAAGAAAAAAACTATAGGTGCAGATAAGGTCTCCAATATGTATGTCACCTGAAGTTGCCAATTTCTCAAATCCAAGGGGTCAAGAAGATCATAGACTTTTACACGCCCATCTGAACATGCAACAACCTGTAAAGCAGTAAATTAGGCACATGTGCTAGTTCTGTCATAAAAATAGAAACTATAACCATTGTAAGTTATTATGAAGTGATAGACCAAAAAATTAATGAGAGAAAGCAACTAAGGATTATCCAAAACCAAACAACAAAAGAGAAATTAGCATATACTACCTGCAAGCATCACATGCGATTTCATTTTTCTAAGAAAAGAAATGAATCCATAGTTTCAGCAACCATATAGCAATGAAGATAACCAGATAGGGAACAAATTCTTACCATCCTTGAACCCAAAGTTGATACTCCAAATTGAACATCAAGCACTTGGGATGAATTGCTCTTGAAGCTGTTCCGCAGCTTCCATTGAAGGGATTGTGCATCTACGATCAAAAGATGATAACAATAATAACAATCAGATCCTTGATTTTTCTGTGAAATAAATGGGTTTATCAACCAAAACAGCTGAAAAAGTAATCAGATTTAATGATGAAATCCTATCCAACATTCTGCAGTTACAAAAATATTTTCAGATTCTATAATACCAGAAACACATAAACCAAAATGAATACCTTCTACAACCTCCTCCCACAAGGACAAACTCCCATCCGTAGAAATGCAGGCAACGGCATCACCATATTCTGGAGGCACCCAAACAATCTTCAAGATGGCGGCCTCATTTACCTGAATAACAATAACTCAATAACGAAGATTAAAAAAGAAATCCGAAAATCAAAGGAAAAATTGCTTAGAAAGGTAAACACTAGTACATCTCCAATTTCTAGACAGAGAGAACAAATAATCCAAATTTGACCAGATACAATTCAAATTGAGTGAAGTTTTGAAGTTCCTCGCACATCAATGAAAAGGCAGCAAAAGAGAAAAACAAAAATCAAAATGAACCTTGAATTTTGAGATGCATGTCAAGGAAGAAGAAGCGGCCGGGTCCCGAGTGTCGAATACAGCAACGTCTCCATCCACGGTGCCAGAGGCTAGGCGTTGGCCACAGTAGTTCCACGAAGAGCATGTTGCTCCTCTATCGAGAGTCGCCACTGATTTCTCCATGTCGGCACTCACTCAGTCTCTGCGATAGTTCAAACGGTTGTGTCGACTTGCGCGAGTCGGCTGGGTTAAAACCCTAGCTCTAGGGTGTTTACACGGCGCAATCCGAATATTCGTTATATTCTCCTCATTACAAAGCTGTTCTTGAACAAAATTTATGAATTTGTAACATTTTTGTTATATTCTCAAAATAATTATTTGATATTTAAACCTATAAAGAAAGAAAAGAAAAGTTCGGTTGTGCATGACGTAATAAATGGAACACTAAATCACCTAATAGATCTTGGGCTTGTTCAAAAATTTTTTAAAAAAAAAAAAAAAAAAAAATCAGGTTTAGAAAATCAATTACAGGCAACAAAAAACATTTTTTTTTTTCCCCACAAAAGTAAGAATTAGCCATGACAAGTTAAATTGTAAGAAAATTTCTCTACCTTTTCTTCTAAGTCCTCTTGACTACCTAGGACAGAGTTTTTTCACTTTTGTTTGATGGATTTGAAGCATTAATTGATAGTTTATACCGGATCATATCTTGATAAATTTATCTTATTTTGGAAGTATTTCAAGCAATTATATCGAGTTAATTTTTTTTTTATTATTTTAAAGAATTTGTTCACATTTTACTAACTGTCATTTTATATAAATATTATTTGATGAAATAATTCATATAGACGGTTTAACAAATTCTCGTCTTTTTTTGTCCTTTTTTTGAGTGGATTTAAAGGGTTAGCTTTTATTATTAGGGTGATTTAACAATATATTTTGGCTACCTTTTGATCTCTTTTAACTTTTTATATACTTGATGAGATATTAAATTTCATAAGAGATAGAAATAATTGTGCTTAGAGTATACAAGATAATAATTATTCTAGAATAATATTATAGGTCAAACTAATTCTTACTACGAGAACCTCAAGTGGCACCATGGCTCACCTTGAATAGTTCCCAATTGTAAATGTTAAGGATATGGAACTGTTTACTTATTGTGTTTCGTTAAATCATATTAAAGGGTAGTGTATAATCATTCTGTAAGAATGTCCATCTAATCGAAACCTCTTAGATGATGCTTTTGATTGAATTGTCGTTATCTACGATGGTTCGTGCATCATCGTGGGGAAGTGTTGAGTGGAGGTGGTTACCATACGTCTATTGATGAGAAATAGATTATTTCTTCATCATTTATCGCTTTATTCCCTTTAGCAATGTTCTTTTCTGAGTAGTCTACCTTTTGAATATTTTTTGACATTTGTATTTATGATATCATAAATTACTCTTGTTTTGAGATGGTGGTGCATTTAGTGATTATTTTCTTTTTTTGTGTGTTTTCTTTTCTTTTTTGGAATAATATTACTAACCATTCTCACTTAAAATTCTGATCCCATTTTTAAGCTTGAAACATTCTTTTTTTGAGGCATAATCTTTTTGGAACCACCAATCTTTGTTTTTATCTCTCTTAGTAATTCATTTATTTGTATTATATTGTGTTTTGACAAAGTTTATAAATGGTGCAACCTTCTGTACCTTCTATTATTAACCTTTATATAAAAGATTTTTTTATTAGAATATTCTCCGTTCCTCCAAATTTGTTTTTTTTTTTCATTTGTTATCCTTTTTTTTCCTGATTTCATTTTACGTATTTAATATTTATGTACTTCTCAGTTTTGGTAAAAAATGCAACCATGTGTCATAACAGATACACATTGCCTTATATCTTGCAGCATCTTAATATTTTGTGATAATATTATCAATATCTCTTAAATTAAACCGTAGTTAATTTGAATATTCTACTTCCTCAATTATATGCATTCCTTATTGGTGAATTCATGGTGTATATATCTCTGTACTCATTCAAGCAATAAACATCATAAACTAATTCATGTTATGGTATTAGAGCCGCTAGCTCACGCCCACACTAGAAAGAAGTAATTTTTTTTCTTCTTTCTCCTTTTTATCCACTGTCGGCTTAGTGTTGCTGCCATCATGGTCTCATAATCCTCCCCAGTGCATGTTTCCTCCTCCATTCCATCCACAAATGCTCCCATTCTGGTTCAACCAATCACCGCCACTGACGCTCTAGCTAGTCAGCATCCTATCATCTCCTTCAATGTTGTTGCGCAAGTGCCATTTAAGCTTATTACGTCCAATTGTCTGTAATGGTGCCTCCAGTTCTCAACTCTTCTTATCAGTTATGACCTATTTGGGTTTGTTGATAGAACAAAATCATGCCCCGAGAAAACCATCACAATTAATGGTGTCGCCATTGTCAACCCCACACATCATACATGGATCCGGCAAGATCAACTCATTTTGAACATTATCATCGGCTCATTGTCTCTAACCTTGATTCCATTTATTGCAATCGCTCAGATGTCTCAAGATGTTTGGTTGACCATTGCTCGCACATATTGCAAACCAACCCGTAGCCGTATAACCCAATCAAAAACTCAACTCAGTTGCCCAGTCAAATGCTTTCAAACGATCACCGAACTTATACAAAACATCAAGACCGAGGCTGATGAACTTGCAATGATGAATGCTCCTATTGATATTGAGGATCTCACCATAAAAATTCTCAATGGACTTGATGAGTATTATAAAGAACTTGCTAATGCTATTCACACCCAAGAGAGATCAATCTCCTTTAAAAAATTGTACGAAAAACTTCTCAACCGTGAAACACACCTTGCTGTTGTAAAAGGAACCTAAATAACCTTCTCAGCCACTGCTCATGCAGGTGGAAAATCTACATCATCTCATATAATGCATAATGGTCCCACGGGTTTGCCATAATCTGACTCTCTTTGCTCCTCCGGGGCATGGCCCCCACGATCACAACATTCACCTAATCATCAGGGTTCTCGTCCATATCTTAGGCGCTGCTAGCTATGTGACTAATAAAACCATTCTTCTAAACGGTGCCTTGCCTTCAAACATGTTCCCTGGACTAATTCCATAGCACCTTGGAGGCAAAATAAACTAGGCTATGCTTCTCCTCAAGCCAACACTGCCACCTCTTCCCTGACATTATCCAAATGGATTTTTGACTCCGGTGTCACCCATCATGTGACAACAGATCTTGTCAATTTCTCACTGCACTCTCCATATGAGAGAACGGATGATGTTGTAATTGGCAACGGTACAAGTTTGAAAATTACCCACACGAGCTCCCTCTCCCCTCCCTATCACTCATTTACCTTAAAAAAATTTTATGCCCTATGTGTACTTTCAATGAACAAAAATTTATTATCTGTTTCTCAGTTATGTATAACTAACAATGTTATTGTTGTTTTTACTCCAACACAATTTTAGGTGCAGGACCCTCGTACAAGGGCCATCCTCCATCAAGGACCACTTAAGGGCGGCATTTACAGTTGGTCATCATCTTTGGGTGTGTCGGAATCACCACTAGCTTTTTCTATGTCTCATGAATCCCTTTTTCTATGGCATAATCATTTAGGTCATTCGTCTAATAGAGTTATGCGTCATTTATCATCGTCCTTATCTGTCTTTTTCTACTAGTCAATCAACTACCTTTCATTGTAATGCTTGTCTATGCAATAAAAGTCATAAATATTACCTTTTCATGATTCATCCCTTACATCCCATTCCTTTATTGACTTAGTGTTCTCATATGTATGGACCTTTTCAGTTGTATCATGTGATGGCTATAAATATTATACAATTTTTGTTTGTCATTACTCCAAGTATATCTGGTTCTACCTACTTAAATATAAATATGATATCATTTTTGTGTTCAAATGCTTCAAATGTTTTGCCCAACCTATCATCACACTCTACACCGATAATGGTGGGGAATATCTAGCTCTCAAAGCTTTTCTTCGAACTCATGGTATTTCCCACCTAAAAACCCCACCTCACACAACTGAGCATAATGGTTTCTTAGAATGCTGACACGATCACATTGTTGAAATCGGCTTAATGTTACACTCCCCCCCCCCCCCCAATTTTGGCCCTTTGCCTTCGTAACACTTGTATATCTCATCAATCGTATGCCTAAACGAAACCTCTCAATGAGATCATCCTTTGAATGTCTCTTTTAAACTCCTCCAAATTTCTCAAAACTTCGTGTATTCGATTGCCTTTGTTATCCCTGGTTACGTCCTTATACATCTCACAAGTTAGAGTCTCACTTTTATTCGTGTGTATTTTTCAACTACTCATTTACTCAAAGTGCTTTCTTATGTTATGATCGCTCATCTAAAAAGATCTATGTTTTACGTCATGTTGCATTTGCTGAGTCTGAGTTCCCATTTCAATCTTCTTCCTCAGCTAGTGGTGGTATTGGCTCAAATAGTAACTCACTGGAAATGGTACCACCTGAAGTGGCTAGGAAGGCCTCTGTGTTGGTCATCTCTTGCCAATACCTCCCCCACCAAGTCCCATGATACCTACCTCACCAAGTATGCGAATCCACACCACTAACCACGACTTTTTCGAGTCTTCTCTACCCCAACCAAACATCCATTCTACTAGACAACCGTTCGGTTGTTCATCAATTACTGATACCCAATGCAATATCTCTTGTAGTGATCCACCTGCTCAACACCCTTCCACCTCCATTCACCCAATGGTCACTAGATCCAAGAAGGACATCTTCATACCAAATCAAAAGTACAGCCTTCATGTCACTACCTCCCTGGATGACTTTGAACCCCAGTTTCACACTCAAGCTCTTAAACACCCTCGTTGGAATGCTACAATGTCCAAAGAGTTTGATGCGTTTCCTCGTAATCGTACTTGAGACTTAGTTTCTCCTAATGAATCTCATAATATAATTGGCTCTAAGTGGGTATTTCGTTTCAAAAGAAAACCTAATGGTATAATAGATCGCTACAAGGCCAGACTTGTAGCGAAGGGCTTTCATCAATGCCCTAGACTTGATTACCATAACACTTTTAGCCACGTGGCAAAACCTACCACCATTCGTGTCCTTCTTTCCTTAGCTGTCCTCCATGGTCGGTTTCTTCATTAGTTGGATGTTAATAATGCTTTTCTTCAAGGTCAGTTGGATGAAGATGTCTATATGTCCCAACTGCTAGGGTTCATTGATTTTCAACATGCCAACTATGTGTGCAAACTCAATAAAGCAATCTATGGTCTTAAATAAGCTCTTCTGGCTTGGTACAATGAACTGCGATGCTTTCTTCTTCAGGTTGGCTTTCTTAACTCCAAGCTGGATACCTCACTCTTCATTTATCGTAATGAGGAAATTGTTATGTATGTAGATGATCTAATCCTTACAGGCAATGATAATGTGGTTGTTCAAAAATTTGTTGATCAGTTGGGGTCTTGTTTTTCTATTAAAGATCTAGGTACTTTATCCTATTTCCTTGGGATTGAGGTTGATTTTTGTGTAGGGGGCCTCTGCTTCACTTAGCAAACATATCTCCTGGATATTCTTGCTAAACACAATATGGAACATTCCAAGCCTAGTCCCACGCCACTAGTCACCTCCTCGTCACTGCAGCTTACTGATGGCTCTCCACCTGTTGATGCGACGCTTTACCGCCATACCATAGATAACTTGCAATACTTTTTTTAAGTCGCCCTAATATTGCCCTTCCCTATTAACAAGCTATCTCAGTTCATGCATGCCCCCACAACTTAACACTGGGGCGTAGTTAAACGTTTCCTTCGGTATCTCAATGGTACAAGATCATATGACATTCAACTACAACAACATGTTCCCTATCCCTTCAAGCCTTTTGTGACGCATATTGGGAAGGGTGATCCTGGTGATCGCATTTTTATAGGGGCTTATGTTGTCTTCCTTAGCCCTAACCCTATTTCCTGGAGTTCCAAGAAGCACGTTTCGTTGCCCGCTCATCCACCAAAGTTAAGTATAGAACAATTGCTTCTGTTGTTGCCGAACTTCAGTGGATATGCTCTCTTCTCGATGAACTTGGCATCTCGATCAGCTCTCCACCAACTCTTTATTGTGACAACACTGGTGCAACATACTTATGTGCCAACCCAGTTTTACATTCTTGCATGAAACATCTTGCTCTAGACTATCACTTTGTTCGGGAACTAGTACAAAATGACAGCCTTCGCGTCTCTCATGTTTCATATGTCGATTAGTTGGCAGATGCGTTAACAAAACCTATAACAACCCCAGCTTCTAAGCTAGTTGTCATATCAATCAACCTATAAAGCTTATTCATTTCCTGTTTAATGTATAGATCATCAAGTCTCAAGACATCCATCTGTACAAATTCCAATCCACATAAAACTCATATATATACATATATATGTATACATATATCTAAATTCTCATCTATACCATTTACAAAACACACTATACTACATTACCGAATGTAATTAATTGAGAGTGTTTTAACTCTAATTCTTGGGAGAGATATACATATATAACACCAACGATACAACGTCATCTTAAGCTCTAAGACAACGACATTACAATACGGTATGTTTCTGCTTGCCCCTGAGTCGGAGGCACATTTCTTGTATGTCTAGATCTTACTTTTATTTCACCTGTTCTGTAATATATCATGTTATAAAGTTAAATAAGTAAAATTTGAAATGCACACCAAAGTGAATAGAAATATTTACAACTAAATTTTCGGTATTGGGCGTTATCCAACCTACCATTTTCCCCTTCCCTCTCTCTCTGCCTACTGTCTACACTTAACTCTACTACATTCTGTCATAAACTCCCAACCTGCAATAATTTCACCATTTCTTCAAGGAACCTCTGCCCAGTACCCTTCCCAAACTCCCCTCTGTTTCTACTCAATTTTTCCTCAATTCCACTCTATTTGATCCATTTTTTTTCTTTTTATTTCTTCTCCATTTCTAATCCCCTTTTTATGGGCCTTTTTAACAACTAACCCAAAACTCAAATCACACACTGCATTCAACCACATACACCCCCACTACTTCCATACAATTACAATATATATGCAACAGGAAGCTTAAATACTCATTGTTTCCTGCATATCAATTTACACATCTGGAAGAAGAAAATAAAATTACGACAACAATACTTGGGGCATCAACCCCTCGTCTCAATAATTGGGCTAGTATTTATATACAATTTAACGATCTATTCCAATGCCAACAACGATATTCAGGGCATCAATCCCTCGACCCAGCAACGGGGCCACAGCAAAACTCAATCCCTTCTCTCCTCTGGTTTTATTATTCACTTTTTCATGTTATTAAAATATTTTTCCTTCCTCCAACTTGTGTTTCTCTTTTTTGTTTTCCTTCTTTTCCTAAGTTGAGTTTACTCATCCAACATTTATACACTTCTCAGTTTTGGTCAGCAATTCAACCATGTTGTTAACATAGACTGTTAGTGACTTTTAGGGCAAGTTGTTAATGTAACACCCCAAATCATTATTATTTTTATTAATATTATTTTATTGTATTTTAATTTTTTTTGTAATTTTTAGAGGAATATAATAATTTATTATGTAATAATACATGATTTTAATTTAGTTTAATTTCATTAAATAGAAATAATAATAATAATAATAAAAAGGGATAAAATTATTTTTGAAATTTAATTGAAAATAATTTTGAGAAAAAGAGGTAAAAATTTAGGTTATGGGGATTTTTTGAAAAGAAAATAAAAAATCGGGGGTCAAAACGCAATTTAAAAAACTTATGCCACGTCAGCATCCCGGTCAGCTGCCTCGGCTAACCATGAGATGCCGCGTGGCAGAGACGCTGACATGGGAGGCCACGCGGAAGGGAGCCACGTGGGCGATCCGCGTGCGCGCGATTGAATGGCTGAGATCCGTTCCCGCATGCACGGACGACCTAGATCAAAAGCGCGTACGGACGGCCCAGATTGCACGCGTACAGACGGTCCAGATTGAATCGCGCACGGACGGCCTAGATTTTATCGCGATGAACGGTTCAGATTCATTTTCTATTTAATCAGGATCGGATGACCCAGATTAAATCGCGATGGACGGCTCATATTAAAAACGGAAGGTTATAAATAATCTTATCCACACCCAAACCCTAACCTTAGCTGCCAGAGCCCTCGCCGGAGAAGACAGCCCAGCCTTCGGAGAATCGACCGTCACCACCCACCGCCGCACCGAAGCACTTTTAGGTCGCCAAACGAGGTAAAAATTCTCCCCTTGGCTCAGATTTCGATTCTAAACCCACCTGTGGCTAAATCGGAGCCAAAACACCGGTCAATTGGCCGAAAAATACTGCCGAAGTCCAACGGCGCCGCCGTGGGTTTTCTCAATTTTTGCCTCCGATGAGGCCCTTCCCAATTCCCGTTCGATGTAATTTTTATACAATTGTGATCACCGTTCCTTCCTCTACAGGTTGATTGGAGAAAAACACCAAATCGCGACTCGAGTCGGAGGAGCCGCCGCACCAGAGAGCTCCGCCGCCGATAAGTTTCGGTTTTCGGTATTTTTTCGGCCCACCGAAGGCCCTAGGGGTGTTTTATCACAAGAAACAATGCAAGTTTGGCTGAATTCAGCCGAAAACAACCAACCCAAGGCGGATCGCCGCCGTGCTGGAATTCCAAAATTGGCCGAGTAGGCCCTGGGTCTGATTTTGAGTTATTTGGGTACATGTGCAGGTATTGTAAGTGCGTTTCAGTTCCTAGAAAAAAATTCAGAGAATCTAGGGACTGCCCGTAAGCGCAGTGAAAATCCTGGTTTCGACTTCGAATCAGGTAAGGACCCCTCACCTTATTTCTTATCACGGGATTAAAGTCTAATAAATGATAAAACTGTGTTTGTATGAATTAAATAGATATACATAATTATTACAGTTGCTAATGGAGGCCGAACTGGACATATTTCTCTGTCAGTTCCTGTTTGATTTATTTTACAGTCTAAATGCAGTATGGTATCTGATTTATTTATTCTATGATTTTGAATGCATGAATCACTGTTTACCTTATTATGGTTTGATTTTGTGAATTCGATGATATGCTTACCTTGTTAGATGCTCGTTACTTGTTTAAAGTATTCATGTTTATGTGAGAAACAAAAAACTAAAAAAAAATAAAAAAAGTGTGTGAATTAATAAATGTATAAGTTGACAGCCTCATTAGATATCCTGGGAGATGGTGGACGGACCGGGTCCATAGAACCCTACTGGGAACATTGTCTCATACCGGACGGGGTATGGAGACTTTAAATATTTTGGTACTCATACTGGACGGGGTATGAGGACGGCCCGCATCACCCTCATACCGGACGAGGTATTGAGGTTTATTGTTTAGCGCCCATACCGGACGGGGTATGGGGACGACCCTGGAAATTAAGTTTGTTAAGGGAATTGTTCACGTGTAGCGGAGACCCTTATGGATCCCCATGGATACTAATAGGTTGATGAAAGAGGGGGTAACTGTTGTTTGATCATTGAAATATAAAAGTCTGACATGTACTATGATACAGATTATGTATGAATTCATTATATTTATGATGTTATTATTTCCCTAGGTCGTTTTTATAAATTCCACTAAGGTAAGTGGACGGTAAATGGTTTGATTATTGATAAATAAATTTATTTGAAACTTGTGCTCCATTGGTTGTTTTTGGTTTTCTCCTAACATTTACTTCTGTAACAGTGACATAGTGTGATATCTTTACTAGATTAGTGTAGTTCACTCCTTACTTATCCATTTCAAATTAGGAGGACTCGGTTCCCGAGCCTGATCTACAAGAAGACGACGAGTAGTTACCTAGATGTTTATTAGTTTCTCTTATAGTCTTTCATTTTCAGTATTTTCCTTTAGAGGACTTATTTTCGGTATTGTTAGTACGTTTAAGTTATTGTATAAAGAATATTAACCAGAACCTTTTATTTCGCTTCTGCACTTATATTATTTATATATATATATTTTTAAAATTTTTAGGGCCATTACAGTTAACATAGTGGATGTGCTAGATTACTAACTTACGAGTTCTTAAGGTTAAATCTCTTCATATATTTGTTGAGTTTTAATTTATTATGTAATCTTATATGTGTAAATTATTGTGCATAAAAAATTATCAAATTAATTAAACCTGGTTAAAATTGATATGATATGGTTAAATGTATATTGACGTTTAATACATCAAAGTAAAGTGTGAATTTTTTATGTGTAGAGACCAAATTTATAATTCTTAAATTTTTAATGGGTCAAATTAAAAATAAAAAAAGTTGATAGATATGTGTGCCTATAAATATGCGGTTATAACCACCAAATCATACGTAAAGTTTTCTATTCTGACATCTCATACTAGATATAGAGAGAGTGAGAAAACTCCAAAAGATTACGAGATAATTTTAAAAATTTACCGCATGATGTGCAGTTTTCTTCTACTATGAATTCAGGTACGCTTCCGATTTAGTTTTACATTTCTTTAATTTGATATAAGCATGACTTCTTTATTGAGATTCAGTTTTTAAATTTATTTTATTTCCTACAATATTCCCTCAAGATTTATTGTCTTTGTAAGTAAATAAATTATTCATGGCGTAGACAACTCTTTTTTATTTGTTTTAATGCAAGCTGTGAAATCATTTCGTAAATGTTAGAGAGAGAAGATTAATTCTTTTAGCAAAGTGAGAGAGCTTTTTAAAGCTAATGGATAACTTTGAAAAAAAGTGGAGTTTGCTACTACATGGAAAATCATTATTATCTTGAAATTTTAAACCTATAAGGTAATTTTCTATCAGAAGATTCAATAGTGAGCATCCTAATCTCTTTTGGAAAAGACTCATATAGATTTTTTTAATGTAAAATGGATTACCACAATGAATTATTTGGTTTTTTTTTTTTTTGTAGTGGTAGAGTACTTTTATTATTATTATTATTGTTATTGTTGTTGTAACAACTGGAACTCCCATTCGGAGTCTTCATCGCATCCAAAGTATGTAATGATAAATAATCTATGAAAATATCTCGCGTAGTAAATCCTTTAGAATTTAAAAGTACATCCTTTAGAAACTTAGTTTTAAATACTTGATATTTATGAGACGTGTTTAAATCCTAAAATAAAGAAGAACTACTATAAATAAATAGATAACCTTATATTACTATTTGAATTAATGTAAAATAAAAATGGGCAGTCTCCTAGCAATTCTCTCACTATTCGGAAGCGAGGTCCTGAACGTCCTGATCTGAAAAGATAAAATAATAATTTAAGTGAACTATACTAACTTAGTAAGACTGCAAAAATCAAACAACGTAACGACCTATTGAAGTGTGGTAGAAAATAGTAAAATAATCAATGAAATATTTATTTTAATGAAATCATTTTTTCTTAACTTAAAATCCTGTTCAGTTTCTTCACCTCGCATCAAATCATATTCATGCTCAACTAATTTCGTTCATTCACCCATACTATCTGATCGTACCAGATTGAAACACAGTTAATTTACAGTACACACATCAAATAAATCATTTTCATATTTTATTTGGGAGTTTAAGATTCAATCTACTTTTACATTTCATCGCATGATGACCTTTTTTCCAATATCATAGGGGGTTCCCTCTATGTGTGGATACTTGAGATATTTTAAAAAACAACCATCAATTGTCCTCACCCCTCAACCTAACTGAGTGCCATAGAGTATTAATCGTCCTTAGCCCTCAAGCTAGGTGAGCGCTATTAAATATCAATCGTCCCCATACCTCAACCTATATAGCGTTATAATCACCAGATGTCATACCCTTTAACCCAATTGAGCGCCATAATTATCTATTGTATCCATAGTAGGGTTCACCGCACATCAATATCAAAATATAATCATCATTATTTGCCTACCAGCTCATGTATATATGCACCACCATGCCCATTTGTTTTGACATGTATTTACACACAAACCATATATGCAGTTCCCACGACATAATCAAGACACTAATACGCACTAAACACGCCATGGCACGCCAATATCCATGATGGATGCCGCATTCATCAAAGATAATTTTTAACTTAAATGATAAAATAATATTGTAGTAGTGTTGAATAGAGTCGAGTCTATAGACAATTAAGAACTAATATTCTTCTACGGCCAGTGATAATAGTAAAGGTTGGGGGTTTGATCTTATAATAAGCGACTAAATTTTGAGATTTAATATTCGTGCCAAAAGGAGTGGAGATAGAGGATTCGGTAGAGGAAGTTACCTTTGTTGCTGCTGGTGGTGGTAACAGTGAATTTAGAGGAGATATGAGAAATAATAGGCTTGTACTTGTACAATGATATATAAAATGGTGTAACAGTATTTCACTTACCTTTGTTATTATAGGGTTAGTGTTGTTGGAACTATGTTATCAATTTTAATGCTTAAACTTTTGTTCTTGAATCAACAAATGTTGAAAATGTTGTTTTTGTTTCTTACTGAGCATGCTTTTTTGTCATATTTTATCTTTGGTTATGTGATATCCTAGATACTAATTAAGACAAATAAGTGTTAGATACAAATTTAGAATAACAAATGCATGATAAAATTTTATGCAGTGCAACAATTAATACAAATCTCTTACAAATATATATATGAGTTCCAATTACATACATATAACTGAGGCCTGAAGTGGCTACAAAATACAAACAAATGCCACTTCTTTCACTATGCTATTAGACTCATCAGCGTGCGGAAACAATCATGCACTCAAATTTTGTGGATCCACGGGATCCTCATAGATTTCTAAGGGTAGGTCAGCCTGCAATTCCTCATTTTCTTCATCATCTGGAGGGAATGAAAAGAGTAAAAGTTCCGTATGCTCAGTAAGAAAAATAATATTAAAATAATATCGTAAGATTTTAAAGGTGAATTATTTTAATTTAAAAGCTTACTATTTGGCTACATCGTAAATCGATCTTATATTATGAAAATAATTTATTTATTAAGAGAACAGTACATTAATATGAACAAATCAAGCATACATCATGCCAAATAATAGAAAAAATCAAATAAATCATGAAATGTTCAAATTTTCGACTCACACTTAGTGAAGTCGTTACAACTTCCATCTCTGAAGGTGGATATAGATTTTCAACTATTCAAGTAGAATGACTAGATCAGATACAGATACGACAATTTACTCATGCCCATTTTCGGCTGGCCAAACCATGGTATGATCTATGACCACGACCGTACCAATTATAGTGGCAATATCAAATATCTATAGTCATGATAATACTTAGCCAAGGGTGATCCCTAACAGATATTCACATTACTATTCTCGTCAGAGGGTACACCGTTATCTACTGGGAGTGGTCCTCTTATGTCTTTAAAGATCAGATGGAGGAGGGAAAAATAGATAACCCTCATAGATAAAAAGCCTAACGAGACACTTAATACAATATGCATGTCAATACGGATATATATTTCGAACCATTCATACTTCATTCAACTTTTTTATTTATTTTTCTTTTTATTCTTTATTTTTACCAGACAATAATTCTGACTTTATATTATATTTTATTGCATGTAAGTCATCAAGTGTCTATAATTCACATAACATACTTGAAAACAAGAACAATTCGACTTATCTGAACTATAAATACAAAGGCATACAAGCAGACAAAATTACAATCGTCATGTTTAATAATTTTTTTTATCTAAAAATATCCCTTAAGACGTCGAAAGAAATACAAAATTTCTTACTGAAACCTTGATGTTTTCTCATTCACTGTTTTTTTTCTTTTCCTCCTTATTTCATTAAATTTCTCTCTCTCTCTCATTTTTTTCTCTTTAAGTTTAGAAAAATGGAAGAATGGAAGTGTGGGGAAAAATGGGGTGGGAAGGCCTATTTATAGAATTTTACAATCGTCAGATTTGCGCCAAGTGGAAAAATTCAATGAAGAGAGAGGAGAAAACGATGTTCAACACGAAAAAAGAGGGAGGAGGGCCTCCTCCACTGGCAGCGGCGAGCTGCCCGATGGGACGACGGCGGTCGCCTGAGGCAATGACGGTGCACTGCTTGAGGCCGCAACACCTCGGTCGGCGTGTTGCAGGCTAGCAAGCAAAAGCACAGGCCTCCTACCGCGTATGTAGGCCCCAGGCGTGCAGGGCCTCTCCGTGCAGGCTTGCAGCATGGATGGCGCGCGCACAATGTGCGGTGCCTGTCTGCATGCGAGGTGACGCATGGACGGCCGCCGTGCGCGCGACAAGGTGCGCACAGGACCATTCCCTACTCTGTGCATGCGGAGGGGATGTGTGGGTTGTACGCATGTCCTGTGTATGCCTGCGTGCGGATGGGACGTGTGCACTGTGTGCTTCCTCGCAGGATTTCTTCCTATTTTGCATTTTTTTTCGATTTTTCCCATATTGTAAAATTAAATTAGATAAAGTTAAATAAAAATTAAATAATTAAAATAAAAATTAAATAAAATTAAATAGAAGCAAAATAATTAAAAATTAACTAGATTTACGAATTACGATAAATGATATGTAGTGTAATTTAAATGAGTTTAATGCGTCAAAAGGGTAGAACAATTAGGGTTTTTTAAATTAATTAGGCACAACGATAGGCAAGGTGTTACATCCTCTCCACTTTAAAAAAATTTGGTCCCCAAATTTGTCTCAAATAGGTTCGGATACTTCTTTCTCATCTCGCTCTCCAACTCCCACATGGCTTCCTCCGGGGTATGGTGCTACCATCGCACATTCACCATAAGAATTGTCTTGTTATGCAAGACCTTATCGGTCCACCCAAGAATCTCAATGGGAACCTCTTCATAAGTCATGTCGGCTTGTACCTGCACCTCATCGCGAGGAATAATATAAGAAAGATCAGGGTGGTATCTCTTACGCATCGAGACGTGAAAGACATCATGTAACCCGTAAATTCTCAGGATAGAGTGAGGCAGTATGTAACAGGTCCAATATGCTCGATGATCTTAAAAGGTCCCACATAATAAGGGCTAAACTTCCTTCTCTTTTTGAACTGCATCTTTCCTGTATAAGAGAAAACCTTGTGGAAGACCTGATCTCCCACGACAAAGTCCAAGGGTCGCCTACGATTGTCAGCGTAACTCTTCTGACGGCTCTGAGCAGTGGCCAAGTTCTTGCAGATGATTGCAACCTTCTCAATGGTCTCCTAAATTAAGTCTGGTCCTAAATGACGCTGGTTTCTGACTTCACTCCAATAAGTAGGAGAATGGATAAGCCTTTCATACAGTACTTTATACAGAGCCATGTCAATGTTAGAATGATAATTGTTATTATAAGTAAATTCACAAAGGAGAAGATATTCATACTAGTTATCACTGAAGTCGAGGACGCAAGCACGCAATATGTATTTCAATATTTGGATCGTACGTTCCGACTTACCATCCATTTGAGGATGATAAACAGTACTAGAATACAACCCAGACCCCAGAGCTTCCTAGAAGCTGTCAAATCGAGGATCGCGGTCGGACACAATGGATGAGGGAACACCATGAACTCAAACAATCTCATCAATATATAGGCGGACTAATTTGTTAATAGAGTCAGTAATGTTGATGGGCAGAAAAAGGACAGTTTTAGTCAGTTTGTCCACGATGACCTAGATAGTGTTTTGACCAGATCAGGTCCTAGGTAATCCTATAACAAAATCTATAGTTACATGCTCTAATTTCCATTAAGGAATTGGAAGACGTTGTAACAAACCATCGGGTCTCTGATATTCTACCTTAATCTGTTGATAAGTATGGCATCAGGAGATGTAGTCAACTATATCCCTCTTTATTCCTATCCACCAGTACTGACGCTTCAAGTCCCGGTATATTTTAGTACTTCTAGGATGGATTGATAGTTTTGAAGCGTGGGTGGTCTTGAGAACATCCGCCCTTACAGTAACGGCGATCCAAATTTAGTTCCAGAATCTGAACAATTCATCATCTGAAATCCTAAAATTAGGATATTTGTCAGAAGTGAACGTATATAGATTCTTGGTGAGTTCTGGGTCTGTGGATTAAGTCTCCTAGATTTTCATAAAGAGATCCGACAAGACTTGGATCTGGGCAAGATAAGTGCCTTTACCATAATAGTTAAGCCGAAGAGACTGCATAACGTCTATTAATTTCCAACTGGAGGCCATGGTTTGAGTTAACACAGTAGACTTCTTTCGACTCAGTGCATCAGTAACCATATTTCCTCTCTTGGGGTGATAAACAATTTTATAGTCATAGTCCTTCAGAAGATCCATCCAGCGTCTCTGTCTCATGTTTAACTCCTTATGCGAAAAGATATACTTTAAACTCTTATGGTCAGTATAAATTTCAAAGGTATGACCATATAGGTAATGACGCCATATCTTCAGGGCAAAAATAGTGGCTGCTAGCTTCAGTTTGTGGGTAGGGTAATTCTGCTCATGAGATTTCAATTATCGGGACCCATAAATGACTACTCTACCATGCTACATTAAGATACACTCCAAGCTAATATGAGATGCATCACAGTAGATCTGAAATCTTTCCATATTGTCAGAGAGGATCAACACAGGAGCAGAGGTGAGATGATGCTTCAATTTCATGAAACTTTCACTAAACTTATAATTCCAGATGAATGATATCCATTTTCGGGTAAGTCGAGTCAGTGAGGTGGCAATTTTAGCGAATCCATCAATGAAAACCGGCCAAGCCAAGGAAACTACGTACCTCGATCACATTGGTGGGCAGATTCCAGTTGAGTACCATTTCCACCTTGGACGGGTCTACGAAAACTCCTTCACTCAAAATTACTTGTTCGAGAAAGGAAACTCGATCCAACCAAAAAGAGCATTTGCTCAGTTTAACGTACAGTTGATTCCGACAAAGAGTCTCCAACACTTCAGTTAGGTGCATTGTATGTTCTTCAAGGCTCTTAGAATACACTAGGATGTCATCAATAAAAATGATGATGTATTGATCTAGTGCATGCCAAAAAACTCTGTTCATTAGGTCTATGAAGGCTGAGGGGCATTGGTTAATCAGAATGGCATTACCTTAAACTCGTACAAACCGTACCTGTATTGGAAGACGATCTTCAGAATGTCTTCTTCTTTGACTCTCAACTAGTGGTATCCCGTCCTGAGATCGATCTTAGAGAAAATCATGACTTTTTGTAATTGAGCAAATAGGTCATTGATATGAGGTAAGGGGTATTTGCTTTTAACAGTCGCTTAGTTGAGTTCTTGGTAATCCACACAGAGTATGATGGAACCATCATTTTTCTTCACGAACAACAGCATAGTGCTCCAAAGAGAATGGCTAGGGCGAATAAACTTTCGAATAATAAGGTCAGAAAGCTAATGTTCCAGCTCTGTTAGCTCAGCACGACTCATACGATAGACAAGCTTCGAGATTGGCTAGGTTTCGGGTAGTAATTTAATTAAACCAGGAAGTTCGATGGGAAAAACATTCGGAAAGTTACAAAGAATTGGAATGGCACACACAACAAGATCAACACCTATATTCCTGTTCATTCAATGGTTAGAAAAAATAATAACAAAAATGTTATTACTTTTCGGAGACCATAAAGTTATAATTTTACTTTTATAATCGATTATACTTCTATACTTTTCTAACCAGTCTATTCCTAATATCATATCAAATCCTACAAAATTTAACAGTATCAGATTTACAAATACCTCTATTCCTAAAGCTTTTATCTTACAGTTTTTATATATATATATAATGAGCCTTTAGCAGTCCTCTAGAGAGAATTTCTACCATTAATGTGTCTACCAAAAGTTCTGGTCTAAAATTAAGATTACAAGCAAATGTACATAACATAAAAGAGTGAGTAGCACCTATATCTATTAGAGCCTTGGTAGAAGTGTCATGAATAGAAAACATACCTTGAATAAGAACAGAAGTAGGAAGAGCATTGGGTTCATCCAAGTGGTACATACGATCTTATGCTATAGGCCAGATGGCGTCCTTTGGTCATTGGGGGCAATTCTTTATAAGGTGTTAGGTGTTTTTGCACTGATAACATACATTATTGATACATCAACAAGGTAGGTCCCCATGCAAGCGACCACAATGCTAACAGGGTTGGTAAGGTCGAGTAGGTTGAATTGTAGGTGGAGGCAAAATAGGGGGAAGGGTAACTCTAGTTCGTTTATTAGTGTAGCTATTATCTGGGTCAGGTAATCTCCTCATAAGCTGCTGGAGTTGTTGTTGGGTACGTACTCGGGCAATGCATTAGTGTTTGGCCGAGATGAGATCTGCAGCGAACTGGGCATGTTCAAACACCTCCACATATGAGCTGGGTCTCTGCATTGCGACTCGATCATAGATGTCAGCACGAAGGCCCTTAAGAAACTTCCTAGCTTTTCGGCTCTTAGGGGTGACCATTAGAGGGACAAACCTAAATAGTTGAACAAAACAGACTGCATATTGGGCAACCGTCAGACTCCTTTAATGGAGGTCCTGAAATTCCTCCTCATCCTTTTTTCGGACAGAGGTAGGAAAAAAATTATAAAAAAATACATCTATGAAAACTTCCCAGGTGGTAGGGGTAGGCATGACTTCCTTTTTAAGTTGCCACCAGTGTTCTGTTTTGCCTTTTAACATGAAGGTTGCAATAAAAACTTTATGTTTCTCGATCAGGTCTAGGATAGAGAAGAGTTTCTCTATCTGTAGGATCCAGGCTTCGGTTACTAAGGAATTGGGTCCACCTTTAAAGTGTAAGGGGTTAAGTTTTCTAAACTTTACTATGTTGTGGGAAATGGATCTCTCAGTATTTCAGAATTTGGGGGCAAGAGGTGGACAAGGGCTGACTTGATTTTGTCATACTGCTATAGTTAATCGTTGGATAGTTCGGAAGAGTTCGACAAATTCAGCTATAGTCGGGTGATCTAGGGCTTCGAGTCACTGAGTATGCTCTACAGATGGTCTTCCTCACGTCATTCCTACAAAAGAAAAGAAGACACGAGTTGGTGGTCTAGTTTTGAAAA
>NW_019014613.1:1257801-1287903 GCF_000150535.2 Carica papaya
AAGTAATGTCAGAGTTTTAATTGCTGATTCTTTATTTATGTGTTTTTTTCAAAAATAGGTAACTGTAACGGCCCCAAAAATTTAAATGGAATATATGTATTAAAAATCTCAAATGCGGAAGCGTAATAAAAATTTTGATTAACATGTTTTGCACAATAACCAAAACGTACTCAAAACATGAAGGAACAAACTAACTAAAAGAGATACTCGAAATAAAAATTATAAATATAACTATAAAGTCTTTAGGCATCCCCTTCGCCATCTTCCTGCGGAATGGGCTCGGGAACAACGTCTTCCTGATATGAAATGGTTAGATAAGGAATGAACTACACCAGCCCAGTAAAGACATCACACTATCTCACCGCCACGGAGTAAAGGTGGGTAGAAAATACAAAAATGATCAATGGAGCATAATTTATAACAAACTCGTTTATTAACATAAAAACCTTTACTGTCCACTTACCTCGGTGAGATCCATGAAAGCAACATATGAAAACAATAACATTATCATCATCATGAAATCATATAAACTTCATAACATAACACTTACCACGCCTTTTGCATTTCAATCATTACACAATATATTTTCTTCTTTTACCAGCCTACTAGTTTCCATGGGGATTCATAAGGGGTCCCCGCTACCCGTGAACCATTAACATTACAACCTGATTCCAATGTCGTCCCCATACCCCATCCGGTATGGGCGCCAAAACACATAAGGTCTCCATACCCCGTCCGGTATGAGAGACCACCTTCCCGGTAGGGTTCCTTACGGACCCGGTCCGTCCACCATCTCTCAAAATATCTAGTCAGGCTGTCCACATTATCCATTTATCAATTCACATAACTTTTTTGCCTTTTTCCTTGATCTCAATCATCCAATCATACACAACATATGTTGTGGCTTGCGGCGGTGATTCGCCTCGAGTTGACCGTTTTCGGCCGAATTCGGCCACACTTGCATCGGTCCCTGTGATAAAATAACCCTAGGGCCCTCGGTGGGCCAAAAAATTACGAAAAACCGAAACTTACCGGCGGCGATGCCCTCGAGTGCGACAGCTCTTCCAGTGTGAGTTGCGTTTTGATGTTTGGCTCTAATCAACCTGTAGAGAAAAGAACAGTGATCACAGTGATATAAAATTTGTATCGAACGGAGGCCGGGAAGGGCCTCATCGGAGGCAAAAATCGAGGAGGGGCCGCTGGGTTTCGGCTGGGTTTTTCAGCCGTCTGGCCGGTGGTTTGGCTCCGATTTGGCCATAGGCGGACTCAACATCGAAAAACGAGCAAGAGGATGAAAATTTACCTCGATCGGCGGTCGAAAACTTCCCCGCTGCGGCGACGGGTAGCGGCGGCCGGCTCCTCCGGCGTCTGGTTCTTCTTCTCCTGCGAGGCACTGGCGGCTAGGGTTTTTGTGGTCAGGTGTGAGTGGGGTTATTTATACCCTTTGCCTTTTAATCTCAACCGTCTATCAAGATTAAATCTGTACCGTTCGATTGCGATTTAATTGGAATTAAATCTGGGCCGTCCATCGCGATGCAATCTGGGCCGTCCGTGCGCACGTTTGATCTGGGTCGTTCGTGCATGCGGGAACGGATCTGGGCCGTCCGATCGCGCGCACGCGGATCGCCTACGTGGCCCGTCCCCTAGTCAGCGTTTCCTTGCCACGCGGCGCGTCCTGGTTGGCTGGGGCTGCTGACCGGGCCGCTGACGTGGCTGCTGACGTGGTACAACTTTTCTAAATTGCGTTTTGACCTCCGGTTTCCGATTTTCTTTTTAAAAACACCCCAAAACCCAAATTTTCACCCCTTTTTCCCAAAATCAATTTCAATTAAATCTAAAAAATATTTTTACCCAATTTTATCATTATTATTATTTTTATTTTCATTAAATTAAATTAAATTAAATCAAATTAAATTAATTAAAAATCAAAAAAATTCAAATAAATAAAAATAAAAATAGTAAGATAAAAATTAAATTACTTAGGTGTTACAATAGGATTCTAGAATCGATTAAGAAAGGGTTTCTATCATCCGTAAGATTGATGGTTTTATTTCGTATTTCCTATAGAATGTCATTAACACATGTCCTCACTAGTAACTTTTATCATATGTTGTACTTTTTGTGCTTTTTAACAATGTCATATTCAGTATTTTGGTCATTGGTCAATCAAAGCTGTAACAAAGTCACCACAGAACAAAAATTAACTGGTTACTGAAATATCTACTCTAAAGTATCATGGTGATTGAATATTTGTTCTATAACTTTCTTTCCATGATGGAAATTAGAATTTTTTCTGACTTGATATTAAATATTTTAATGTTAGTTTTGGTTTTCTCATTAATATGGTCTTTATGATTATTAGAGTTTTGTCATATTCGGTGGTTAATCATCCAGAATGAAGGGGGCCATTGAGAGTGACATATTTTTTTTCAGTGGTCGCGTTCTTGCATAATTAGAATTGCCTATATCATGAATTCACCTGAATGTCTTTTGAGTGAAATTTTTTATCTTGTACCAAAAAAAAAAAAGAAAAAGACTCTGTCTTTTGTTTCTTCAGTTTTTATTGCATCAATATTTGTATTTCACCTAAGTGGATTCAACTGGAAGTATCTTTATGATTAGTGTGGAACTTTCTTTCCTGTGAATTGTTTATCGGTGATAATCAGGCCTTTTAGTAACTTAAGATAGACAAGATGAAGTTACATTTCCTTATTATCTTCTCCGCTTGCTTTATTGCTGCATATTTTCCTAATACTCTTTTCATGATAATTTATTACTGTTTCACTGAAGTGGTTCTTTATTTTTAGCGGAAGCTACTCTTCCTCCAGAAGGAGAAACACAAGAAGTTAAAAAGGACAGATCCTTGCAGTTCCTTGAGGCCTAGAAGGGAAAAGCCAAAGGAAGCCGCCCCTTGTTGAGAAGAAAACAAGTGAAAAACATGCTAGCACGCAGAAGAAAAGAAAAGAGAAACCAAACACCACGCCGACTCCATCTAAACAAAAGCCACGCAAATCTTCTAGATCTACTGTCAGACATACAGGTGGTGCAGTTAACGTGAATTGCTTCAATGATAAAGCAACAGGTGAATCACCTACCAAGGATATGAAAAGTACATCTGGTTTTGATGATGATCAAGTCTCTATTCCCCATATTTACATTTCTCCTCTCAATGGTGTGATTGCAGCCTGCCAGTCGCCTGTTGAAATAATCCCAGAGGAATTCGATAACATTCTAAGTTCTCTGGATGATCTTCTAACTCAACCTTCAGAAGTGCCTTTATGTCTTCCTTCAGCTGATAGCTCTGCTATCAAAGAACATGAAATGGCTGGAGCACGAGCCAAACTTTCATCCCTGCTTTATATGGAATTTAGTCTATTGGTATCTCCAATGATGTTAGCCACCTCAAATCTTCCATCTAAACTTCGGAGGGATCCCACCCTTAGTGCTGAACTGGTTGAAGAACATTCAGAGAAGTTTATCTAGAGAAGAAAGAAGTGATAGACAGGACGGACTACTTTCTTTCAGCCCTTGAAGTGAACAAGTCCAAGGTTGCTTCCTTCAAGAGTGAGTACAGTGAATTGAAAGATAAAATAACCCAGATCCAGATAGAAGTGGACAAAAATTCCTCAACTATACAAGAAATTGATGAGCAGATTGCCTAGCTTCAATTGCACCGTGCGGAACTAACTTGTTTGATTAATAGCAAGAACAAGGAAAAAGTTGACCTGAACTTTGCTCAGAAAATGGTTGCTGGGTCGATTCCAAGGGTGGTGCAGGAAATTCAGGGTGCCAACTTCAAGAAGCCAGAATGGGAATAGTAAAAGGAGAATGCTTTGAAGAGGGAAGCCTAAATTCATGCGAAATTCTCCCCATTGAAAGGATTTCATTTTTAAGTGAAGTAGGCTCTGAAACATCTACATAACCTCTTTTGTAGTCTTTCTCCTAAATTAGTGGATGTTTTATTTAACTACTTGTAATGCCTGTGCTCTCTGCATTCCTGCCAGGTTTAAGATAATACTTTCATTTTGTTTTGATTTAACCAGGTGTGAGATACTTTGTACAACTAGTTCTTTAATTGCAGACCATGGATTCATGATGGAACTTTCAGTTAAGTTCTTGAAGTAGTATCTTCCAAAACTGCGGGTTGCATATATGCTTTATGTTATGCCATATTTTTGGAAGACTTATTCTTCACATAGGAGCATCTTGATGGATGTTGTTTGTATTTATATATTAAGACTCAATAGTTGTTTTTGAGGAAAAGCCATCAATAAAGTTAAAAACAGGAAACGAGCCTCTGACCAAAAGAAGCTTTTGGAAAATCAGAAGCCCTTTCTAATTTGATCACCGTGTTGCAAAAGGTATTTCTAAGTAAGGAATTAACAACTTTGACTACATAATTCTTCTTTTTAAAAAAAATAAATAAAAATAACATTCAGAAAAGCACCTAATACTAAAGTAATGATACATTTTGATAACTGGTACCAACATTCTCAAGAACAGTTTTACATCACCTTCAGCAATAAGAGAAACTCAGACCTATTATTATTGCTATCATTCGGCCAATAAAATAAGGTCTGCGCCTCAACAACATCCACAGATTTCAAGGGACTTTCTGCCTCAACAACAATCGCCCGAGCAACATGGAATAAACTTGTATCCACATATGCCTCTCGATTAAAGGCTCAAATCTAGGAGTTACGTGTACAATTGAACAACTTGAAGTGAGAAAATTCCTCTATAGAGACCTATGTAGTGCGTGCTAAAGGGATTGTAAATAAACTAGCAGCATTACAACATCCTATTTCGGATGAAGAACTGATTGAATTTGTTGTTGTTGGTCTTGGACCAGGCAATAAACAATTATCTAGAATGCTTGAATTTCGTATTGATGATTATGATTTTGATGATCTCTATGACATGCTTTTGACAGAAGAAAGACATATAAAATATGAGGAAGAGACAATCATAATCCCACCTTCTATTTAATTCTCTCAATTTTCTCCCAATCAGTCAAGCAGTAAGCACGACACAGGGGGAAGAGGACGTGGTCGTGGTTAAAACAATTATCAATCCTCATTCTCTCCTTTTTAAAATCGCGGGTATCAATAATTTAATGGTGCTCACTCTCAATATGTGCCTTTGGATACTTTCACAATTGTGTGTCACAATTGTAACGACAATGGTCATATTTCTCGAGTATGCCCTTCTCCAAAGGTGAATAATTCAGCTACTCATGCTCCTACCACCAAACCATCCGCGAATCTAGCAAGCATATCATCTCAACCTACCCAAGCATGGCTGATGGATAATGGTACCACATATCATCTACTTGCTGATCTTGATAACTTGGTAATTCATTCTGAGTTCACCGGACCTGAAGAGGTTACTCTAGGTAATGGTTCTAAATTATCTATATCTCATATTGGAAATTCTTGTGTCACTCTTAGCAACCGTAAGTTTTCTCTTCATGATATTTTACAAGTTCCAAATGCTAAACAAAATTTGTTATCTGTCAATACCTTTACACGTTCCAACTCAGTTTCTGTGGAATTTTTTGCTGACCATTTTTTGATTAAGGATATGGACACAAAAGAAATCTTGCACCAAGGCAAGGATGATGGTGGCATGTATTCTTTCTCTAACTTGCCTAAGGGTTATACTGCTCAAGCTTATTTAGCTATTCTTTCTACCTAGCATGCGCGGTTAGGACATGTCAATGGACCAACTATTCGAAGAGTAATTGATCATCAATTAATTTTGGGTTCTCATAGTTTTTCTTTTTTGTGTTAGTCTTGTTCAGTTTTAAAAAGTCATAAGCTTCCTTTTATTTTGTCTTTTTATTTAGCTACTGTGCCTTTGGATTTAATTTGTTCGGATTTATGGGGACTTTCCCTGGTTATTTTAAATGATGGATTTTAGTATTATGTTATTTTTATGATCATTATTCTAAATATATATGAATTTAATTTTTGCATTATAAATTTGAAGTTCTCTCTGTTTTTAAATAATTTTCCACTCTAGTCGAGAAATTTTTTGGAAGACCAATTAAAGTTTTTCAAGCTGATTAGGGTGGTGAATTCCAATATTTAACCAAATACTCCGTGAAAATAGAATATCTCAACGTGTTTCTTGCCTATATACCCCTGAATAAAATGATTGTGTTGAACACAAACATAGACATATTGTATAAACTGGCAGGCCTCTATCATGCTTTTGTCCCACATAAATTTTGGACAAATGTATTTGATATAGTCGTTTATGCTATCAATTGTTTACCAACTCCAGTTTTGAACAATATGTCTCCTTTTCAAAAATTATTTAATCACAAACCAGATTATAATGTTCTTTAAATTTTTGGTTGCTTGTGTTATCCATGGCTGCATCCTTATTCCACTAATAAAATTATCCCCTCACTCTCATCCTTGTGTTTGTTTGGGTTGTAGCAGAACCTACAAAGGTTATAAATGTTTTGATCCCCAATCTAATAAATTTTATGTCTCATGCCATGTTGTATTTGATGAACTGGTTTTTCCTTATGTAAAGCATAATGGTATGGATACCACTACATCCTCCATGACTGATCTGCCTCTAATTTTTGCCTTGCCTCATTTGAGTTTGGTTCACATGGATAAAATCCTGAGTACTGAATATTCCCCTTATGTGCAAGTCGTGGGCACAACTATCTCTATACCTAGAGATGTGGGTGAGTGTAACTCTGGACAGCAAGATGTGGGCACAGCTAATGTTATGCAAACTCCTCAACATTGTGATACTGCTGCCACTTCTATTTACATTGATTCTCCATAGATATTTGGTGTTATTAATGTTGAGCAGCTTAGTTCTCTACCTCCTGTTCCATCAACCATCTTATATAATAATATTGGTCGTCACCATCATATGGTTACTTGATTTCAAATTGAGAATTTTAAGCGAAAGATTCCATCTTTTTTTAATACAACAACTACTTTTATAGCTGATCCTACTTCTTACTCTCAGGCAATAAAGTATCTTCATTGGCTCGATACAATGCAAAATGAGTATAATGCGCTCATGGAAAATGGTACGTAGCAGTTAGTTCTTCCTAATCCAAAACAAAATATTGTTGGGTGTAAATGGGTTTTTAGAACCAAACGAAAACCTGATGGTTATGTTGAGCGATATAAAGCCCGCTTAGTTGCCAAATGGTATACTCAATGTCCTGGCATTGATTTTTTAGACATCTTCAATCCGGTTGTCAAGCCTAATATAACTCGGCTTCTTTTTTCTATTGTTGTCTCTCGAGGATGGAAAGTTACTCATATTAATATTTCTAATATTTTTTTTACATGAGTTCTTAGAAGAAGAAGTCCATATGTCTCAACCTCCAAGTTTTGTAGACCAACAATAAAAAGATCATGTCTATTTGCTCAAACAATCTCTTTATGCCTTAAAATTAACACCCAGGATGTGGAACAAAAGGCTCACAAATACTTTATCTCAGTTTGGCTTCTCTGGGTCTAAGAATAATCTATCTCTTTTTTATTACTCTCGTGGAGTTAATGTTATTTTTTGTTTGGTTTGAATGATATTCTTATTCAACAGCTAATTCCTTATCTTCATAAGCAATTTGCACTACGGGATCTTGGCTAACTCTATTATTTTCTTGGTATTGAGGCAAATTGGAAGCCGAATTACTTAATGCTTACTCAACATAAATACATTGAAGATTTGTTTGCACGGGCAAAGATGTCTACTTGTAGCCATATCAGTATGCTAGCAGTTGTTTCAGATAAACTTAGTGCTCAAGATGGAAAGGTTTTTCATGATGCAACACTATTTAGGAGTATTGTAAGTGGTCTACAGTATTTGACTTTCACTCGTCTTGATATTACCTTTACCGTTAACAAAGTCTCTCAATTTATGCATTGTCCATTTGATGTTCATTGGAGTATTGTTTAAAAGAATTTTATGGTGTCTTCGCAAAATAGCAAATCATGGACTTTTTTTGAGTAAGCAGTCAAATTTTCTATTACATGGATATAGTGATGCAATTTGGGGAGGTTCAGTTGATGATCAGAAGTCTACTACTGGTTTTGCAATTTACTTGGGTTCCAATTTAATATCCTGGGTTTCTTGCAAGCAACACTCTGTATCTCGGTCCTCTACTGAAGCCGAATATAGAGCTCTTGCAACAACAACTTCCAAGATCACATGGCTTCATTTGTTGTTGCATGAGATTGGCCCACCACTTCGCGTTGCTTTTATTATATAGCGTGATAATTTGAGTGCCACGTATCTGACTGCTAATCATGTGTTTCATCATCGCATTAAACATGTGGAGATTGATTTTCACTTTGTTCGTGATCAAGTGAAGGATAAGTTATTGCAAGTTAAACACATCAATTCTCATGATCAGTTTTTGTTGGCTGCGTGACAAGTTGACAATGTTGGCTAACCCTGCTCAACTTGCAGGGAAGTGATAAGGAATATAATTCCATTGTGATAATTACAATATTTTAGGAAAATACTATTATGATCATTGCTGTATTTTAGGTACACTCTATTATGATAATTTCTGTATTTTAAGGAAACATTATATCTGTATTTTTTTATTTCTACTATATCACTGTAACGACCCCGAAAATATCCAAAAGAAATAAAAGATAATTAAAGTGCAGAAGTATAATAAATGTTCAGGGTTTATATTCCTTACACAAATAACTTAAAGTACCAAACAGTGTTACGGAATTCACCATTTTGAAAGAAATACAAAAATAAAGAAATAAACGGGAAATAAAGAAATCTAGCATCTACTCGCAATCCTCTTGCGGATCGGGCTCTAGAACTTGGTCCTCTTGATCTGAAATGATTAAATAAGGGATGAACTATAATAACTTAGTACGGATATCACACTATGTAGCGCCCGGACCGAGAAAAAAAAAAAAAAAAAGCCACGTCGGCAGTCACGTCAGTAGGCCCGGTCAGCAGTCCCGGCCAACCGGGTCCTGCCACGTGGCAAGACCACGTCGCTCCAGAACGGGCCACGTTGGCGATCCGCGATGGCGCGATCGGACGGCCCAGATCAATCGCGCGATCGGACGGCCCAGATACAATCGCACGGACGGCTCAGATTCAATCAAAAACGAACGGCCCAGATTAAAACAAAATGAACGGCTGAGATCAAAAGGCAAGGGGTTATAAATAGAACCCCCACACCAGACCACAAACCCTAGCTGCCTACCGCTCGCCGGAGAAGACGAACCAGAGGCCGACCGCCGCCACCCGCCGCCGCACCGGGGAAATTTTCGACCGCCGATCGAGGTAAATTTCATACCCCCGACTCATTTTTCCACGCTGATTCCTCCTATGGCCAAATCGAAGCCAAAATCCCGGCCAAACGGCCGGAATACGCGGTCGAAGACCAGCGGCGCCGCCGCGCCCCCTCTCGGTTTTTGCCTCCGACGAGGCCCTTCCCGGCCTCCGTTTGATGCAATTTTTATATCACCGTGATCACCATTCTTTTCTCTACAGGTTGACCAGAGCCGAATCACCAAACCACGAACCTCGCTGGAGAGCCGCCGCACCCGAGAGCGCCGCCGCCGGTAAGCTCCGCTTCTCCGTGATTTTTTGGCCCCCCGAGGGCCCTAGGGTTGTTTTCTCGCAGGGACCGATGCGAGTGTGGCCGAATTCGGCCGGAAACGGCCGAAAACAGCCAACCCGAGGCGAATCGCCTGAGCACGGCGGAGCCGCCGTGCCGGAGTTGCGATATTGGCCAAAAAGGGGCCCTGAGCCTAATTTGAGATTTTTTGGAACACGTGCAGGTACCGTTAGTGTGTTTCAGTTCCCCGGGAAAAATTCAGGGAAAATTAGGGACGGCCTGTAGGCGCACTGTGAATCGTATTCGGATCCCGAAAACAAGTAAGGACCCCTCACCCTATTTCCTATCACGGTATTAAAGTTCAAAATGATAAAACGGTATCTCTTGAATTAACGCATGTGTGAAATTGCTTAAGGTTGCTAATGGAGCCCGAGTCTAGTGTGATTGATGATTTACTGTTATTTGGCCTGTTTTACAGCTTTAAATGCATTATGAGGTTTGATGTGTTCATTTTATAGTTTCGAGTGCATATATTACTTTTTTATTAATTATGTGTTGAAAGACTGAAGAACTGATACTATATGTTGTCTGTTTGGCATGAATTACGATTTGCTTGTTTAAATATGAATTGATGATGCTTATTGAGGAAAAGGAAAATGAAAGATTGTGTAGACTGATAATTGTATGATGGGGTCAGCCTGACTAGATATCTTGGGAGATGGTGGACGGACCGGGTCCGTAGGGAACCCTACCGGGATTGTGGTCTCACATGCCGGACGGGGTATGGAGATCTCATGGTTTTGGCGCCCATACCGGACGGGGTATGGGGACGGCCCGTTTCACCCTCATACCGGACGGGGTATTGAGGTTTATGATTTTGGCGCCCATACCAGACGAGGTATGGGGACGGCCCGTTTCACCCTCATACCGGACGGGGTATTGAGGTTTATGGTTTTGGCGCCCATACCGGACGGGGTATGGGGACGGCCCTGGAAACTGATTATGAATGTTAAAGGTTAACGGGTAGCGGGACCCCTATGGACCCCCATGGATACTAGTAGGCTGGTAAATGAGAAAAGGATATGTGGTATAATGATTGAATTACAAAAGGCGTGATAAGTGCTATGTTTTACAGCTTATATTATTCCATGATTGTGATAATGTTATTGTTTTCTTATATTGTTTCATGAATTCTATCGAGGTAAGTGGATGGTAAAGGTTTTATCATGAATAAAATGATTTGTTGTAAATCATGCTCCGTTGGTCTTTTGTGTTTTTCTACCCACCTTTACCTCCGTGACGGTGAGATATCGTGATGTTCTTACTGGGCTAGTGTAGCTCACTCCTTATTTAACCATTTCAGATCAGGAAGACATGGTTCCCGAGCCCGTTCCGCAGGAGGACGACGAAGGGGATGCCTAGAGATTCTGTAGTCATACTCATAGTTTTATCTTCGAGTTTCTCTTTTAGTTAGTTAGTTTCACTTCCGCATTTTATATGTTTAAATACTCATTTCATTTTCACATTTCCGGGGTCGTTACACACTATATCACCGACACAAAAGTAAAAGTTAGTATAAAAAAAAAATACTAATGGAGCATTAAATTTAGCAAATTTATTTATTAATAATAAAAATCATTTATCATTCACATACCGTAGTGGAATTTATAAAAACAACTTATACAGACAATAATATTATACAGATCATGATTCCATGAATAATCACCAATCATAGCACATATTATGAATCTATGTCCATCATCAATAAATCAAACAATAATTGTTACTTTTTTTACTAGCCTGCTGGTATCCATGGAGGTTCATAAGGATGTCTCTGCTATACGTGAACCTTTTCATTTAACATTCTCAATTATGGGTCGTTCCCATACCCCGTCCGGTAAGAGCGCCAATTTACCAAACCTTGATACCCCGTCCGGTATAAAGGTGAAGCAGGTCATCCCCATATCTTGTCCGGTATGAGCGCCAAATTATCAAGTCTCCATACCCCGTCTGGTATGAGACAACGTTCACGGTAGAGTTCCCTATGTACCTGGTCTATCTACTATCTCCTATGATATCTAGTAAGGCTGCCGTTTCATCCATTCATTTCATCACACAATTTTTACCGTTTAACCTTCATTTTTCTTGATTCAGTAGTAAACACATAGAATAAACTATACATGCATTCAAAACCATAAAATCAATTAATAACATACCATCATGCATATAAACTGTAAAAACAATCAACAAACACTAGTAGATAATTTTTAGTTCTGGCTCTATTAGTAATCCATAATTAATTATGCACATTTCCTAAATTCACACAAAATATCATATTATTATTTATTTAGACTTCAATTCTATGATAGGGAATAGGGTGAGGGATCCTTACTCGATTTGTTGCCCGAAAAACCAAGCTGTTCAACTGCGCCTACGAGTGATTCCCAGGTTCCCTAAATTTTTTTTTTTCAAGAATTAAAATGCGTTAATAGTACCTACAAATGCCCCAAACAAACCCAAAATCAGTCATAGGGTCCGCTTGACCAATTTTGGAATTATAACACGACAGCTCCGTCGTGCTCCGGCGTCGGTGCCTCCACCCGCAGCGGCGGTGCGGCTCGAGTCGACTGTTTTCGGCCAAATTCAGCCAATTCTGTATCGATCTCTGTAAGAAAACACATTAAAGGGCATTGGTTAGCTGAAAAAATACAAAAAACCGAAACTCCCTAGTGGTAAAGCCTTTCGGTGCGGCGGCTCCCCCGACTCACGTTGCAGTCGGGTGTTTTGCTCCGGTCAACCTGTAGAGAAGGATACGGTGATCACAACGGTAAAAAATTACACAAAACGGTAATCGAGAAGGGCCTCATCAGAGGCGTTTTGTGAAATTCTCTGTGGCGGCACCGCCAGGCTTTGCCGGTATTTTTCGGCCAATTGGGTGGTCTTTTTGCTCTGATTTGGCCATGGGTGTGCTTAAAATTGAATTTCGAGCAAAAAAATTTTTTTTCACCTTTTTTGGCGGTCGGAAAAAGCTCCGGTGCGATGATGGTGGGGGCATCGTCCTTCCCGACGACCGAGTCTTCTTCTTTGGTGAGGGTTTCTGGTGGCTAGCATTAGAGTTTGGTGCGAATTGGAGTTATTTATATCCGTCCACTTTTAATCTGGGTTGTCCATCGCATTTGATATGGACAGTCCGATCGCGATTAAATAGAGAGTGAATTTGGGTCATTCATCGCAATCCAATCTGCGCCGTCCATAGCGATCTAATTTGGATCGTCTGATAGCGTTCAAATCTAGCCGTCCGATCGTGTTTGGGGAGGGAATGCATTTGGGTCGTCCGTGCGTGCGGGAGCAGATTTGGGTCATTCGATTGCGGTCACGCAGATCTCCCGCGTGGCACCGCGTCAGTGTCCGCTGCCACGCAACGCGTCCTAATTGATCGGAGCTGCTGACTAGGCGTCCCACGTGACAGAACTTTTCTAAATTGTATTTTAACCCCTGTCTCTGATTTTTTTTCAAAAATACTCCTAAAACCTAAATTTTCACAAATTTTCCCCAAAATTATTTTCAATTTAATTGTCAATCAATTTTACTTCATTTTTACTCTAAATTAAAATTAAAAAATTGAAAAAATTAAGAATTTATATTTATAATTAAACCATAAATTACAAAAAAAATAATTTAGGGTGTTACAGCACTCTTATATAAATATTCACTATTGTTAATAGAATATTATTTAGTCTTTAAATCTGACAACAGTAATCTCAAGTCAGTTAATGAGAGAGAGAAAGAAAATGGTAAAGACTTAGATAATATGGATGCATATATGAGACCTAAGTATTCATTCATAGGAAAATTTTTGGCCAAAGTTATTCCTTCTAGTCAATGGAGGTCAGTACACATATCTTATTACACCATATTACTTTAAAGACAAATTTATAACAAGAAGCGAGATATCTTATAAGTTTAGATGCCTTAAAAGGGTAAGCTAACCTTGAGGAGTGAAGCAACCTAGTGAAGAATTGAAGCTTTAAAGTGGTTTGGGTGATGAAAGGAGGGTGAAAGATGTTAGAAGGGTTGTACTCACCACTATTATTCTTATTTTTAAATGAAATAAACTATTAATTTATTGTTAGAAAAATAAATATATTGATTTGTTTTATTTTCCTTTCATGGCAGAAAACACCATATTTTCTATTAGTATTTATAAATTTATATTTTATATTTAATTAATCTTAAAACAAGCTGTCTTTAAAATTTGAGCATAATTACAAGAGGGTCTATTACTTTCTTTTAGGTAAACTATTAAATTAGTTTTCAAATTGTGATATTTATTATAATTTAATCTTAATTTTTTTTTGTTATAACTCAGTTTCCCTATACTTGTCATTCGTTTAAAACATGTATTTTCTTTCTAATCTTGATGGAAAAAATTTGATATGGTTCATTTATTTAGAATATTTCAAAAACAATTTCAAAAAATGAACTTATTTATTTAACTAAAATTAAAAATGTTTAATATTATTAATTTAATGAATTAAATAAGATCATTCTCTTGAAATATTTTTTAAAACATGTAAACATGATCTAATTGCTTTAACTTTCTGCAAAGAAATGGAAGAAATTTAATGTTTAAAATAAATAAAAAATATTCAAAACTAAATCATAATTAAAAAAAAAAAAAAAAAAACCAAACTTCAATTATTATAATAATTGATTTTTAAAGTTTAACATTTTTTGTCTTTTGATTTCCAGATTTCTACAAGTTTGGCAAGAGAATTGGCAGATGACCCATCTTTACTCAAAGCTCTTGACGCAGCCTCCTTCACTTGCCTCATTCTCTCCCTAATCATTTTCCCTTCTTCTCCTTCAATTAATCTCTTCGCGTACTCTACAATTTCCTCACGCCCCACTAACCCATTTTCATTCCCTTTAACCCTAATCCCAATCTTCAAATCATCCGCCACCAGCACCGCATTCATCCTTTGCTCTGCGTACAGCGGCCATGCGATCAACGGCACCCCATTCACAATCCCCTCCAACGTTGAATTCCACCCGCAGTGCGTCACGAACCCACCGGTGGACACATGGCGCAGCACTTCAATCTGAGGAGCCCACCGTCGCACCACTAACCCTAACCCTCTGGTTCGATCCAAGAATCCATCGGGCAAAAACTCTAGTGGGTCTCTGGTTTGAAAACCGAAATAAGCAGCATTCGCGGCTTTCTCGTCCGGAATTCTCACGACCCAAATGAATCTTTGTCCGCTCATTTCCAAACCAAATGCTACCTCGTTCAATTGCTCCTGTGAGAGGGTACCGCCACTACCAAAACAAACAAAAATCACAGACCCACTTGGTTGGTTGTCCAACCAATGGACGCATCCAGACTCATCCGTTGGTTCGATTAATCTCGAACCGGTTTTTACAACCGGTCCAACTGGGTATATCGGAGGTAAACCCGGTTCACCTCGCATCAAGGCTTCAAAAGCACCCGGTTCTAAATCCACGAAGCTATTTACTATAATCCCAGCAGGTTGTCGATACTGTTTGGCTCTGTGAACAATCCTTTTGTAGGCCATGTCATTTCTGTCTTGAACCGAGCTTGGAAAATCTCTACCATGAACTGGAAAGCAACCGGGTAACTTAATCGGTTCCGGTATATCTCTGTACTCGCACAAGTATGTCTCATCAAGCTTTGGTAAATGAAAAATCAGAGAGAGTACCATAGCGTTTGTAGGGAAAAATAAGTATGGGGTGAGACCGAACTCCTCTGCTACAGAAAACGTTTCTGTGGCAAAAAGGTCAGCGACCACCGCCAGTAGCCGAGTTGATTCAGTTAGGACCTTGAGCGAGTCCCTGAGAGCTGGCATGGAGCGAGTCACACTGAGTGCGATCCGATTCTCGATCTTGGTACCCTCAGGCAAGTCGTGGAAGCTGATAAGAGGGAGAAGGATGGAAGAAATGGATGCGGGTAGGGTTTTAAGGAGTTGGTTTGAGGAATCCATGGGTGTTCCGTCATTGGGTATGATGAGAGTTACTTGAAGGTTGTGGTTCGAGACGAGTCGTTTGGCCAACTCAACGAGTGGAATAAGGTGGCCCATGCCTGGAGTAGCCACCATAGCTACTAGCGGTGTTGGTGTCTGTGGAGTTGTTTCCATGGTGGGTCTTGGAGCTCTTGGGGTTCGTGATGTTGAGAGTGAGGCTGTGAGAGGATGACACTGGAAGAACTAGGATGGAATGGGAACAAATATCATTTAATAATATGCAAGTGGTGGTATACCTTTGTTTATGCACCGATGCTTACGTGCTGGAAATTCTGTCCCATACTCTTAAATGTTTTTGATTGAATTTTATAATTTTTTGCAATGGATTAAATTATAATTTTTAATATAATTAAATTGGATATATCATATGATCGCAATAACCCTAGTGTGATGACTCATGTTATCAATATATCTCTTATCTTTATTAAAAGTCATCTTTTTGAAAAGTGATAAAAGGGGAAGACCTACAGTATTATAATATTATACAGCACTTAAAATATGTTGACATAAGTATTATAAATTTTTCTTCTTCAAACTAACTATTAGAGAAAAACATAGCATATTAATTGTGTTTGCTTGTATGTAATGAAGATTCCCATTTTTTTACTGTTAGTAGATCTATTATTAATTTTGTAAAAATTCAAAACTTTAAAGAAATGAATATATATTAAAATAGTAAAATCAAATAATAATTTGGATCTATATTTTTTATACAGTAAATTAGGATGTCCAATAAAATTACGGGAATGTCTTTTTTACAGCAGTTCATGAAAGAAATAAAAGAAATAATTAAAAACAAATAAATAAATGTCTTATAGGGTTAATCTCTACTTATAACTTTGATAGGGTCCGAGAGGTAATCTTATTCACAACCCTTATGTTATTCAGGATCTGAATCTTTGTCTTTTTGATATGAAATGATTAACATGGGGGTGAGTTACACTAGATTAGTAAGAATACCACACTAATCACTGATAAAAAAATCGAATTTTGGTAAAAAAAAATCATAAAACAATTAATGGAGTCATTGATTTAGGTAAATTCATTTAACATAAAATTGTTTATTCCATACTTACCGTTACAAGTTTCTAAAATTGATCTATAAAGATAATTATTCAAATAATATCATGATTTAATATACAAGTGAGTAAGAACAATAACTTACCTTTTTACTTGCTTACCGGTACTTCTGGGGGCCCATAGTATGTTCCCCTATGCGTGAACCCAATATCTAAGTTTGTTAATTAACCGGTCATTCTCATACCTCATCCGATAATGGACGCCAAACTTACCATCACCTCGATATACCGTCCGATATGAGGGTGAATCATATCTCCCAACCTTTCCGGTATGGGACTTCTCAGTTTTGTCCAACTGATGTGATGTTCACAGTAGAATTTTTCCTATGTACCGGTTCCTTCTACCCTTTCTCAAAGTACCCCGTAAGCTTTTCATACATAGATTCATATCATCAATCCATCACCAAATTACATATAAATATCTCATATTTATAAATCAACAATAGGTCATGCAAAGAGACGATACATAAATCAAGAAAACATAATTTGGACATTTATTGCAAAACGAGCCAACAAATAAGGGCTATACAATTAGATAAACTGAATAACCAAGAAAGTAATTAAAATTAGCAATTTAACGCACACAATATGTAGCGCCCGGGAAATTGAAGAAGAAGAGAAAAAAAAAAAAAAAACGCGCGCGCCTCGTCAGCAGCCACGTCAGCAGACCCAGTCAGCAGTCCTGGCCAACCAGGACCTGCCACATGGCAAAACCACGTCGACCGGGGACGGGCCACGTTGGCCATCCGCGTGCACGCAATCGGACAGCCCAGATCAATCGCGCGCACGGACGGCCTAGATGTAATCGCACGGACGACCCAGATTTAATAAAAAACGGACGGCCCAGATTAAATCAAAATGGACGGCTAAGATCAAAAGGCAAAAGGGTATAAATAGAACCCCCACACCAGACCACAAAACCCTAGCCGCCTGCCCTCGCCGGAGAAGACGAACCAGAGCCGGCCGCCGCCACCCGCCGCCGCACCGGGGAGATTTCCGACCGCTGATCGAGGTAAATTTCATACCCCCGACTCGTTTTTCCACGCTGATTTCCCCAGTGGCCAAATCGGAGCCAAAATCCCGGCTAAACGGCCGAAAAACACGGCCGAAAGCCAGCGGCGCCGCCGCACCCCTCCTCGGTTTTTGCCTCCGATGGGGCCCTTCCCGGCCTCCGTTTAATGCAATTTTTATATCATCGTGATCACCATTCTTTTCTCTACAGGTTGGTTGGAGCCGAATCACCAAAACACGAACTTCACCGGAGAGCCGCCGCACCCGAGAGCACCGCCGCCGGTAAGCTTTGGTTTTCCGTAAATTTTCGGCCCCCCGAGGGCCGTAGGGTTGTTTTATCGCAGGAACCAATGCGAGTGTGGCCGAATTCGGCCGAAAACGGCCAACCCGAGGCGAACCGCCGCTGCAAGCGGCGGCGCCGTCGCCGGAGCACGGCGGAGCCGCCGTGCCGGAGTTGTGATATTGGTCGAAAGGGGCCCTAGGCCTAATTTGGGATTTTTTAGAACATGTGCAGGTACCAGTAGTGCGTTTCAGTTCCCCGGGGAAAAATTCAGGGAAAATTAGGGACAGCCTGCAAGCGCACTGTGAAGCCGTGTTCGGACCCCGAAACGAGTAAGGACCCCTCACCCTATTTCCTATCACGGTTTTAAAGTTCAATAAATTATAAAACGGTATTTCATGAATCAATGAATGTGTGAAATTGCTTAAGGTCGCTAATGGAGCCCGAGTCTAGTGTGTTTGTCGGTTAACTGTTATTTGGCCTGTTTTACAGTTTTAAATGCAGCATGAGGTTTGATGTTTTTATTTTATAGTTTCGTGTGTATATTTTACTATTTTACTGATTATGGATTGAATGATTGGGATATTGATATTGTATGTTGTCTGTTTGGCATAAATTACCGTTTTGCTTGTTTGTATGTGATTGATGATGCTGACTGAGGAAAAATAGAATGAAAGATTATGTAAGTGGGTAATTATATAATGTGGTCAGCCTGATTAGATATCCTGGGAGATGGTGGACAGACCGGGTCCGTAGGGAACCCTACCGGGATTGTGGTCTCCCATACCGGACGGAGTATGAAGATCTTATGTGTTTTGGCGCCCATACCGGACGGGGTATGGGGACGGCCCGTTTCACCCTCATACCGGACGGGATAATGAGGTTTATAGTTTTGGCGCCCATACCGGACGGGGTATAGGGATGACCCTCGAATATGATTTCAAGTGTTAAGGGTTAACGGGTAGCGGGACCCCTATGGATCCCCATGGATACTAGTGGGCTGGTAAATGAGGAAAATATATTGTCAACGATTGAATTTCGAAAGGCTTGATAAGTATTACGTTATACAGTTTATATATGATTTCATGATGATAATGATGTTATTGTTTTCGTATATTGTCTTATGAATTTCACTGGGTAAGTGAATGGTAAAGGTTTTATTATTGATAAAAGGTTTTGTTGTAAATTATGCTCCATTGGTTTTTTTGTATTTTCTACCCACCTTTACCTCCGTGACGGTGAGATATCGTGATGTCTTTACTGGGCTAGTGTAGCTCATTCCTTATTTAATCATTTCAGATCAGGAAGACCTTGTTCCCGAGCCAGTTCCGCAGGAGGACGACGAAGGGGACGCCTAAAGACTCCATAGCCATATTTGTAGCTTTTACTTTCAAGTTTCTCCTTTAAGTAGTTTGATCTTTTATATTGTGAGCACGTTTTTGGTTTTAGTGTAAGGGATGTTAATCGAATTTTTGACTTCGCTTCCGCATTTGATATTTTTAATATAAATTCCATTTTAAATTTTCGGGGCTGTTACACAATATAATAGTAAATATTCTAGGTAGTATATGAGAAAATAAGCAGTAAACTATGGCAAATATGCACTGATTAGTTCTGGCTCCACTAATGACCTATAATTAATTTTAGAATTTTCTAATTTTCACAAAATATAGAATTATTGATTATTAAGTCTCAATTTACCGTAACAGAAAATATGGAGATAGATTCTTATATCATATTGGTGTCTGAAATACCGTACTTTCCACTGCATCTTCTAGCAGTTCCCGAGTTTTCTGAAATTTTTTTTGTGAAAATTAAAACACCCGTTACGTATTCAAAAATATCCCAAAAGGTCCAAAATAGGCGTTTTAAAACCTTTATGGCCAATTTTATGGTTCCAGCATGGTGGCACTGTCATACTCCAGCGTCGGCTCTGCCGCTCAAGGCGATGATTTGCCTTAGTCTGGTCGGTTTCGGCCGGTTTACACAAGTTTTGGCTTGTTTTGTACATAGACTTGCAAAAAAAATGCAGTTAGGAGGCCTCAGTTAGCTAGAAAAGACAAAAAACGAAACCCTACTAATAAAAGGTCTTCAAGTGCAGTGGCTCCACCGGTCTTCCTTCACAATTGAAGTTCCCCTTCGGCTAACCTGCACAAGAAAAGAACAGAGAATATAGTGGTAAAAAAATTACGCGAAATGAGAAAAGGGAAGAGAGTCATCGAAGAGGATTTTAGGTTTTGGCTATAGCAGCTCAGCCGAGTTTTGTCCGTAATTTTTGCCTCATCGCTCGACCCTTTGGCTCCGATATTGGCATAGGGCACTCGTGATTAAATTTCGAGCGGGAAAGAAAAAATGTTACCTCTCTTAGTGATCAGTGGTGGCTCTAGTGCTACGGCGACGGCGTCCCTCCGGTAGCTGGTCCTCCTTCCAACCGCCTCCTTCTTCTTTTTCTCCGGTTGGGTGTCGGCTAGGGTTTGGGGGCTGACTGAAGAGAGGCTTAAATACCTCTCTTCTCTCTGATCCTGGCTGTCCATCCACGTCGACGTAGAGTGACAAGAGTCGTCTGATTGTTGCTTGTTTAGGCTGATTGCGTGGATGAATTTGGGCTGTTTATCGCGATCAATCTCATCTATTTGATCGCGTCTAAAGAGGGAATGCATCTGAACTGTTCGTCCGTGTAAGATGCGATCTGGACCGTCAGATCGCTTAGACATGTGGATCGTCCTCATGGCCTCCCGCGTGGAGCCAATGTTGGTGTGTCCGCCACGCGGTGCGTTCTGACTCGTCGTGGCTACTGTTCGGGTTGTCTCATGTGGCCAAATTTTTTTTTTAATGATTTTACTCACTGTTTTCAAATTTTCTTTCAAAAACACCTCCTTTATTCGCACTTTCACCCATTTTCTCAGAATTGTTTTCAATTTCGTCCATAATTCATTTTTTCTAAATAATTTAACAAAATTTAAATTAAAATAAAAATTTAATTATTTCTATATATATTTTATAAATTAAAAAAATCATCTCGGACTAAATTTCTTGGCCCGAGTGTTATAGATTTAGAGGAAATACATTGTTGAAAAAAATTAGGTCGAATGCAACCTAACTTCATGAAGAATAAGGTGGTCATTCTTCAAACTTTTTTCATATCTTAAAAAATGTATTAACTTAATCAAAACCTAACAAGTTTTGATTTATGCACTTATTTATTTGTTTAAACTAAATTATTAAATTAATTCTAAAAGTTTGACATCACAATATTTTTTTTTTGTTATAATATTATAATTTTGTAACGAAAAAAGCTAAATAATTAAATCATGTTTCAATGTTTTAGAAAATGACTAAAAAATAACTTTTAACTAAGGAATGAAATTAATAAGTTCATAACAA
The DNA here is from genome assembly GCF_000150535.2 of Carica papaya. The sequence goes on from NW_019014613.1 coordinate 1,279,177, forward strand.
TGAAAAATAGATCTAATATTATTATTAGTTTATTAATCTATTAATCTAATTAATTAATTACTTAGATAATTTTTTAATGCATTCAAATATGATCTAATTATTTTTAATTTTTTCCATTAAAAATTGAAAGCAAACTGCACCTTGAAAATAAACAAAAAACTTCAAAGAGCAATTGTAATAGAAAAAAATATTATATACCAATTATAATAAGTTACCAAACTTCATAAATTAATTTATTAATTTTTTTATATTGCTAAAATCTTTTTATAGGTTTATTTTGATCTCATATATTCAGTTTTTTTTGTATCTATCTATAATTATTTTATAATTACTTAGAATATAACCTTCAGTAAAACAAACAGTTCACAATTGCACTGCTAAGCAAAATGGTGTTATAGGTAAAGGAAAAAGATACTACAAGAGAAACAAGTTGAGATATTTGGATGCTAATAGATCATCTAGTTTACACACATGATAGATTATCTTTTCCTTATGATATTTTTTCCAATTTATTTTTTAAATATTAAAATTATTATTCTTTAAATATTAAAATAATTAAAAATAATAATTATAGTTATATTACAATAGCTTACTGTATCAATCTACATTTCACTATCACTATAAACAATTAATATGTGCAATAGCTTTGTAATAGTTCAATAATTATTTAATGAAGTTACATGACTATTATAAAATACAAAACTAACTAAGCAAGTACTTTTTTTTTTTTCAAATCCAACTAAGTACTTGGAAATATAAAACTCTCCAATAGCATAGAATTATCCCTTTGGGAAAATAATGAAATATGGTAATAAATACCTACTAAAGGCAAGTTTATAAAAAGGAAAGTCTTAAAGTCTAAAATACAATTTGAGATATCACAAGTATATGATATTTTTCATAATTTCCCTTTTTTTAATTACATATATAATGTGCGAATTAAAATTGTTATTATTGAATGACGATATAAATCTTATGATGGATGCACTAGATAGTTTCCTCCACGGGATAGTTTCTCAAGAGGGAAAAGCTATTATTTTATAAATTTAGATTTTGGAAACTTTCTCACGACTCAACTGTTGCTTGCTCTTTTTTAAAAAAAAACAAACAAACAACAAAAGTTATTCAATTTGCCAATATCGTTGTCTTTTCCCCTATCTCGGCGTTCTTAATTTCATCTCTGTCACTTCTTTGAATCCTTGGAGTTGGCTCTCTCTTTCTCTCTCTATCTATCTCTCTCTGTCTTAGTGCAATGATTTTAATTTTTCCCTTGATGAAATGTTGTTTCCTTGCCACATTCAAACAATTTTTTCATACATCTTTTTGTGTTTTTCGCATATCAAAGACGTCATTAATAGTGACTTGAGACCGTTGCTGCTCTCGTTGAAGGTAAGTTGACGTTTTATGAGTTCATTTAGTTTTGCCAGATGTTTTGTTATTCCCTCTATTTTTATTGTTATTGATGCAATTTGCTTGAAATTAATGACTTCTTAAATTATTGAGGAGGGATATTTTAAACCTAATGTACGTTTAATCTAGGTGGATACATTTTGCAAAGATAATTGTCTTTATATTAGGATTATTCCCTTAACTTAGCGTATTTCTAATTATTTGTTTAATAGAATTATGATTATGAAATTGTAATGAGATTTTTTTTTTGGGTTGGGTAAAGGACACAAATGTTTGTCAGAAAGAATGTGAAATTTTGTCATTGTTAGTCATGATTACCGTTGGTTACTAATGACTAGGCCAATGATTGTATGCATGGTTAAACTGAGTTGACTATTGGGTTTTGTAATTTGGAAACTACAAAAAGACTTCTAATGTGGTGCCTTCTCAAGTGAAGTAGAATAGTAAAATTTATCTTTTACCTTAGCTAAAATTTATCTAATTAATTGAATTCTGCTGTAGATACGATGGATTTGTAAAAACTCAAGCTTTTATGGTTAATCCATTCATATAATATGTTTTAAATGTTATAAAATTTTTACAAATTAAACTAGATCTGATGAATCTAAACACGCAATCTCGTATCGAATCAATGAGAAATGAACAAAAGCATACCTGGATCCATCACGGAAGATTTGATTGCGTTGTGCGGTAGATACTTCTGAATTAACACACTGCCTTAAAAGTTATTTTTCTCTAGTGACAGAATTTTAGCAAAATAAAATGGTGTGCATGTGATTTGGGAATCATAACTGCTTATTATTGACATACTTTTGCATTTTTCATTTTACTAATCATAAAACGTTTAAAAATGGTATTCGTACATATTAAACCCATTCCTACGTCCGATGCGTTAAGAACCAATTTTGTTTAATAGTACTTGATCACTTTTAAACATGCCCATAAATTAATAGTCTGTTAAGCATAATAAAGCCTACAATAAGCTCATTTGTTAAAAAACTCAACAATATCCTACTTGGACTTTATGTGATACCTTAGCTATACGTTAAATAACCGTAGGAGTACTCAGAACTATATTATCAATACCAGAATGTATTACCAAACAATCTCGTCCATCAATCATAATGACAAAAGATTAAAGTGGTCTTAGCTACAACTATCGTAGGTAAACCCATCGATGACCACATATATCAGTATAATCAAACAACGTGGATCAATCATAGATGTGCGATATGAAAATTACGTGTTATATGATCTAAGTATGTCTATTTCTAACTGGTCCTACCTTAACCTTTGTGAGATTACCTATAAGAAAACTTAGAGATAATATGTAACTCAATAAACCAAAACATAATAACTGAAATTAAATCATATATCCACAAACCAAAACTAAAGTACAAAGTTTATGACATGTCTTACAAAATAAATGCAATTATGGTGCAAGACTCCCACTGAACTTATACATCATCTAAAGATACAACACCTATATAAGCAGTGTGCTCATAAAAGACCTTAGACAGTAATCCCTTAGTGAGTGGATCCACAATCATGGAGTTTGTTTCAATATGTTATATTGATATCTACTTACTCTCAACTCTTTCTTTAACAACGAGGAACTTGATATTTATATGTTTTGACTTCGTCGAGCTCCTGTTATTATTGAAATACATAATTACAGATTTATTTTTACAAAATAACTTTAATGGTCTTTTTATGCCATCAACCATAAGCAACCCAATGATAAAATTTCACAGCCATATTCCATGATTGGATGTCTCATAACAAGTTACAAACTATGCTGCTGTAGTAAAACAGGCTACAAGTGTTTGCTTAGCACTCTTACAGAAAATAGCTCCCCAAGCAAATAAATTGATATAGCCTGATGTAGATTTTCTACTGTCTTGACATCCAACAAAATCAGAATCAAAATAGCCAATGATCTCCAACTGATCTAACCTCATGTATGTGAGCATGTAATTTTTTATTATCTATAGATACCGTATGACACGTTTGACAGTTTTTCAATGATCTATACTTGGATTGCTTAAATATTTACCTAACATCCCAAATGTATGCAATATCTGGACACGTATAAACTTGTGCATATATAAGACTCTCTATAACTGAAACATAAAGAATATTTTGCATCTCCGTAGTCTCTAGGTCATTCTTGGGACAATGACTTAGAGTAAACTTGTCTCATTCAAACACAAGGGAGTCACCTGATTTACAATCTTGCATGTCAAACCTATTAAGAACCTTTTCGATATACTGCTTTTGTGATAATCCAAGAATACCCCGATAGTAATCCCGGTATATTTGAATCCCTAATATAAAAGAGACATCCCAAAGAACTTTCATATCAAATTTCTTTGTAAAAAATCTCTTGATTTTGTGTACTAAACCTATATCACTACTGATAAATAGTATGTCATCGACACATAAAACTAGAAAAACATACTTACTCCCACTAAACTTGTGGTATACACAATCTTTCACTAAATTCATTTGAAAACCAAACGAGATGACAACTTGATGAAATTTGTGATACCATTGATGGTAAGTCTGTTTAAGTCCATAGATAAATTTTCTTAGTTTGCAAATCATTTGCTTCGCATCTACAAATATAAAATTTTCTAGTTGGACCATATAAATTGTCTCATCAATGTCACCATTGAGAAACATTGTCTTAGCATCCATCTGATGTAACTCAAGATCAAAATATGCTACTCTGAAAAGAAAGTCTCTTATAATTGATGCCTTCTTTCTGTATAAAGCTTTTAACAATAAGACAAACCTTCTACTTCTTGACATTACCTTTTGAATCCATCTTGGTCTTAAATATCCCTATGCAACCAATGGATTTCGCATCCTTAGGTAATGGAACAAGATCCCAAATGTCATTGTCCTTCATGGAATTTATCTCTTCATTCATGGCATTAATTCACTTTTGAGAGCTACAACTTTTCATGGCTTGACAGAAGTTGATAAGATCATCCACCATCGTACCAATATCAAACTTATGTTCTTGGATAAATACAATATAATTATCTGATATTGCACTTCTTCTATCTCTAATGGATCTTTTTAATGACATAGGTTCTTGAGGGTGTGAAATTTGTGCTTTAAGAATAATTTTTTGAACAGGAACGGGAGATACTATGACATTTTCTTGATTTAGATTTGCTTATTAATAATACTAGGTATAAGAATCTTATCCTGATCAGTGTCAAAAGCAACAAAGGGAATAGGAATATCGATCCATTCTTCTTCAAAGATAAAGTCTCGAACTCTTTCTCTCATTGCAAACTCAACATTCTCAAATAATTGGATAATTTTCGTCTTAAAAATTATCTTAAAAGTGGGATCATAAAACTTTTAACCCCTGTATCGTTCAGAATAACCAATAAAATAGCAACTAACAGTTCTTGAGTCTAATTTTTTTTTTCTGTGGCCTATAAGACTTGGTCTTAGTTAGGCATTTCCAAATGCGCAAATGTGTCAAATTAGCCTTTTTACCCGTCTAAAGCTCATAAGGGGTCTTTATAGTTGCTTTAGTTAGAATTCTGTTGAGTAAATATGTTATGGTCTTAATGCTTCTCCCTAGAGTGACTCAGGTAAGATAGAATGACTCATCGTACTCCTCACAATGTCATTAAGTGTTCTATTTCGCCTTTCAGCAATGCCATTCATGCTAGGAGAATCTAACATGATGTACTATGGGACGATACTGCATTCTTATAGGAGTCAAGTAAAATGTCCTAGACGCTGTTTACCTGATCCGTCAGATCTACCATAGTATTCACCACAACGTTTAGATCTAACACATTTAATCTTTTTATTGAGTTGGTTCTCAACTTCTACTTTAAAACTCTTGAACACATCTATGAACTGAGACTTCTCGTAAATGAAATGTAGTTAGCCATATTTGAAATAATCATCTATGAACATTATGAAATATTGTTGACCATTATAAGAAGCCGTATGGAACGGTCCACAAATATTTTTATGAATGAGTTCTAATATGTTTATAGCCCTGTTAGCATAAAATCTCTTAATGTTTGCACGTTTTTCCTTGATACAATGGACACATCTGTTAAAATCTATAAAATCAAGAGGATATAGAATTATATATGACACAAGTCTTTCAATTCTCCTTTGGAAGATATGACCTAATCTCTTGTACTAGAATGAAACGAAATTCTCCTTGGTTAATTTTCTCTTTACACTTCTTGTATTAACATACAATTATTCATTATAAGAACTAATTGTATTAAGCAAATAAATATTATCATGCGCTGATAAAGAATTAGAACCAACCAAATATGAATGGAAAAAAAGACTAAATTTTTCATCTTTAAAATGAACATGAATAATCAAATTTGTCCAATACATAAATAGAAATCATACTCCATCTAAATGACAGTATAATAAACGTCTCTTTTATATCCAAATAAAATCCAGTCGTTAACAACAATATAAATTTGTCAATTATTTTCACATCGACTGGTTTGCCATTACCCATATAAATAAATCTTACACCATCACTTGGCTTGCGACAATGGAGGCAACCCTGCATAGACACATTAATGTGAATTGTGGTATCAGAATCTATCCACCAAGTGTGTGTAGGTACAAAAGTTAAATTAACCTCAAAACAAATAAAATTAAGAAACATACTTTTCTTTGCGCGCCACGCATTATAATTAACACATTACTTCTTATGGTATCCTAGAGCTTTACATAAGAAACAAATATCTTCAATTTAAACTTTCTGTTGCTTCTTCTATTGTACTGGAACAACAACATATTTACCTGTTTGTTTTTCTTATTCTTCTTATCCTTTGAGATCACTGCTAAATGAACTATCTCTATCTTATCAGACTTGAGCCTTTTATTCTCTTGAACACAATGTGAAATGAGCTCATTCAGATTCTAGGATTCCTTCTGATAGTTGTATGTCACCTTGAAATGATTGAACTATGGTAGAAGAGAAATTAAAATAAAGTACACAAGTACTTTTTTTGACAAATTCACTCTAAGTGCCTTGAGTTTTGCATGCACATGTGACATCTCCATTATGTGTTCTTTGATGTTTCTATTTTCTTTATACCTCATGAAAATAAGAGTCGACAAAAGTATACATGCCTAAGCTTCATCACTTCTAACAAAACATTGTTATAGAAAATAAAAAAAAAATCTTTATCTATTGTGATCTCATCGGACATAATGCCTCAGAAAACCTATAGAATGACATGTTTCATAATCAACATACTCATACGATTTGACCGATCCCACTAATCCCATCATTTAAACTCATTCTTTTTCTCAGGGATATTAACATGAGTAATCTGATCGGGTTGGTCAACTCGTAAAACCCAATCCAAATCTATAACCCTGAGCACAAGTCAAACATTATTCTTCCATTGCTTAAAGTTTGTGTTGTTTAGCATTGGGATGGAATTCACATTCCCGATGGTACTCCCAACAGTATAGGAAACTGAACAAAGAACATAAAAAAATAAATTAATTAATTAATACTCATATAAAAAAAATATTAAAACCATTAACTTTAATAATAAATTTAAAATAAAGATATATCCCATATCAAGATACCGAGCACTCCATTAACACTCTATCTTTGAACATAATATTAACTTGTAAATGATACCTTATAACAGTAATTAAATACATACAGTGAGTACATATCAAACAATAAATCTTTCTTTGGGCCGATTTAAAGTTCACATGTTATACTGAATAACTATTACATATTTATTACCCTAAATAGGAATGCAATTATATTAAATATTAACATTTCTTTGGGCCGATCAATATTTATATAAATTACACCCATGCAACCACTTACATTGTGAAATAAATAAATTATCCACAAAAGATGTCACTTTATTAACATGTTGTATAAATCGATTTATTTCAATATGTATATACACATACTAATATTTAAACTCAAAATTAAAACAAAATTTAGATTGAATTAAGAACAAAATCAACCATAGAAATGACCAAAAAATAAAAATAACAATTGACTTGATTTTTTTTTAGTTAAAGGGTTGACTGTTGACTGTTGACTGTTGACTGATCAACTTCTAGTTGGGTCATACGAGTCGGTTACTGGGTAGGTCAGGTCTTGGGCGAGTCGGCCCAGCTTGAAACCCGTCTGGGTTGTGGGCCACGCACAGGTGAGCCTCTTTTATTTTCCCTTCTTTCTTTTTTTCTTTTTTTTTTACAAGAGCCCATATAACTTCAAATTAAAACTTAAAGGAAAACCCAAAGAAAATTATTTTGAGCCTGAAGCCTGAAGCCTAAACAATTTTTTTTTGGGCCCAAAGGCATTCGAGCTTCTTCTATAATGGGAAGAAAAAAAATTGGCCATTACGCATGAGATTCGACAGTCATTTCGGTTGCCGAACCGTTGCGTGACCACCAGATTCTCTTTTTCATGCAATGGTGGTTGGTCGTTGTTTTTCTTTTTTCTGTTGTATGTATGTATATATATATTTTTAATATACATATATATTTCTTTTCTTCTGCTTTTAATATACATAAATATATTTCTAATCCTAAATCTTAAGTCCAAAATCCAAAAAAAAAAAAAAAAAACTTGAATCTCAAAAAATCCAATACAAGAAATGCTTTGATAATAATTATTAGAAAACTTTTTCAAATCAAAACAGATATGATAAATCTAAACATGCAATCTCGTACTGAACCAATGAGAAAGGATGAATGGAAATGTACTTGGATCCATCGTAGAAGATTTGATTGCGTCCTGCGGTAGATACTTCCGAATCAATATCCAGTCTCAAAAACTGTTTTACTCTGGTGACAAAATTTTTAAAAAATAAAATGGCACGCATGTGATTCGAGAACCATAACTGCCTGTTTATATCGACTTACTTTTGTATTTTTTATTTGATCCATCATAAAACGAGAAATTACAAAAATGGTATACACACATATTAATATTATACCTAAACTTGATGTATTAATGCTCAATTTTGTTTAACTGTATTCGATCACTTTTAAACGAGACCATAAATCGATAGTATGTTACGTATAGTAAAGCCCACATTAAGCTCATTTATTGAAAAAATCCAACATTAAACCCTTAACTTGAAAGTGGCATGAGACTATGAAGGTTTGCATTTAAGTAGAAGAACCTTTCTTTTCTTTTGTGGATGCCATCTTCTTGCTTCATAGAAACAAGGGCTTTTTAGGTTGGTAACGTGATATGTAATTACACATAATTATATAAAGGAATTCCTCTTAGTATGGTTTAAAGGTTCGGTTTTA
>NW_019014614.1:6015-40293 GCF_000150535.2 Carica papaya
GTAGAGATTGAGTGATCATACCTTTCAACCCTCCCCACTCCTCGCACCACTTCTTAATTTCAGGATTCGCCACCTTTCATCTTTTTTTTTTTTTTTTAAATATCGCCACACTCATCTTCTGATCCACTTTAACGCTAGTCTTATCATCCACCCTTACCCCTCTCCACCATTCAATGATCTTGTCACATAAAACAATAATTCTTTACCATTTATCCTCGAACCTGGAAGGACAAGGACCATATTTAATTCAATTGGAAGTTAGGTAATGGGAACATGATCAAAGATAGTGTGTTGCAAAAGTTGTTGACACAAATTCGTTAGTTATAATTAGCAAGAAACTAACACCAAGAACCTATCAATTCTAGAACAAATCGAGTTGAGTCTCTGATTGGACTACATCCATTTACCTTCCATTAGGGGTAAATCCAGTAGTTCAAACCTGTGTAAAGTCTCCTTAAATTTGTCAGCGTAAACCTTCTAGAAATGTTCTTTGGATCTCTCTTGTCTACTTAAAACTATGTTAAAATCTTCTCCAACAATTCACAAAAAATCTCATTTCTGCTTGCAGTCATCCAAATCCTTCCACAACAAATCTTTCTCTTTCTTTTCACCTCTGTTGTACATACAAATAAATGCCCACCTCCACTCATGTCTACGATCTTCAAATAGGTACAAAATAGAGCATTCTCCCAACATCATCTCACAATTAAGTACCCCTCGCATTCCTATAACCAAAATCCCTCCAGAATACCCCATAGATGGTATATCTTTCCAACCTATCTCCTTAGTCTTCCAAAGGCCACGTACAATCCTATTTGAAATAGATTCCATTTTAGATTTCAAAAGCTAGATCATATCATGTTTTCATCTATTCATACAATCCCTTATCACATATCTCTTTTGTGATCATCTATTCTCCTAATATTTTAAGAGCTAATCTGACCGAATATAATTTAAGTATTCCCAATCACCCGTTCTCCCTTTTTTCCCCCTTCCGCAAATTGTCATAACTTATGCTTGATTCCAATCCTATCAACTCTCTAGAACACTCCACTCTCCATTTGCTTTTTGCTATGGATTTTATCCTCTCCCCTCTCACTTTCTCCTTCTCTCTTTTTTCTATCTCTTTAAAGAGCATCATAGCATGTTCCTCTTAACCTTCAAAAAGTGACCCCCAAGTATACTACTAATCCGCTTGAAGTTTTGGAGTACCCATCTAGAGTTTTCTTCCTCAATCAAATCCCTCATATTTCCTCTCATCTCCTCCTCCACTGTCACGTCCTCCTCTTGCACCACAGCCCTTTTGTTCTACCCAAACATTTCTACAGCCACATCAAACACCATCAAAACCACCACCAGTGGCCAGGCAGATCCCCCTCCATCCTTCTCGACCACCTCACATTCATTTAAAATGGCTTCAGCTTATATTACCTCCTCCTTACCCGATCCTTCCTCCCACCAAGTTCCGCTAGACTCTCCCTCTCCTCTGTTGACCTCTCCGCCATTGGATCTAAATCCATCATCATAGCCATGCAGTGATTCTCCCGCTCTCCCCCTATTGGCAACACGGGTTTTAACTTCTCATACCGAGCCACAAGTGGACCCGGACCTAGATTTCTAGCCTGTTTTGCTGGCTCGGCCTGCTTGATCCATTTCCCCTTCTTGGCTGTTGTGAATCAACTCTTCATTTTTCTAACTAATTAAGAAATGCACATAAGGTGAATACCACCAACCTCCTTCTCAGCAAGGCTGATTGCTTTGCTAATCTAATGACAACATGCCGGGAGCTAAGGAAGCTGAAATTACTATGTACAGATTTAAACACCGAGTAAGAGAGCCCTATTCAACTAAAACCAATAAAACAAATAGTTTTCAGTTATTAGCCTGTCACTATCCACATTCTAGAAAACGAAATAAACTACAAAAAACAGCAGAAGAAAGGCCAATTTTCTCTTGCTTTCCGCATCTTTCCTTGCTTTCTCGCCAACCAAACAAATTAAATAAATTATTATTTTTAAAAAATCGGAAACAAAAAACAGAAGCCTTAAATTACTGACCAATCAACATGGTAAGGAGAAATGCTCATGGACATATTGGACAGCGACGACACAGAGTTTTTCCTGCTCTGAAGAAGCGCGAAGGGTGAGACTGATCCGTAGGCGATCATACGCCACTTATCGTTGCTGATCTCTCCATCCCCGCTTGCAAGCCTCACCTCCACCACCTTCCCGCCGGTTCTATCATCCCCTTCACTGCCAGAATCGTTTCCTGACTTCGACACCCCGAAAACTGAGACACGGAGGGCGTTGCCGCGGGACCAGGAAATAGAGATGCGAGATATGGGAGAGTTAAGGCCATGCTGGAGAGGGTATACAGTTACAGGTTGGGCCTCCACCGTAAACGGCAGCAACGCGCCTCCGCCGGAGTCCGACGCGACGCCCGGCATTTGTAGCTGGCTCGGAGATGGTTAGGGTTCTTGGGGGTTTTGAAGGAAATGGGCAGACGCGTGAGTACACACTGCAGTCTTGAGTAGCAGAGGAAGTGTTAGAATGAATTTTAAAGCAAAACGAACCGTTTTATTTAATGAATAATATTCATCTTTCCGGGGCAACGTTTCGTCCCGCCAAAATTTGTTTTTCAGTCATGCTGGCTTTTTTAAGGAAATTAGATTTCGGCATGAAAGTTAAAAAAGAAAATTTTGTTTAGACCAAAATACTCTCTTACATATTCAAATAAACTGTTTTATCGATTCCTTTTTTTTTTTTATCCATTGAGACTACTTTTTTAATATGTCTATATATATTTATAATACACACGTGATTGATATAACATAATTCATAAAGAGATTTTAAAAATATGTATTTATTATCAATTTTGTAGGGTTACAAATAATTCTTCTTCAAAATAACAATTATCAATATGACAATCAGACGTAAGAAAATTTGATGCAAAAATTAATTTATTTCTTTTTTATTAAATTATAAAAAATAACAAAAAATTAGAATTACATATCATTTAAAAATAATGCAGTCATAACATGATTGAAATATATCTTTATAAAATTCTTAATTTTCTGATCTATTTCTCTATTATGTATAAGTATTTTAAAACTTTAGCTGATAGAAGATTTATATAAAAGGAAAATTTGTGCTCATTTTATAAATAAGAAAATATGATAAAACACATTAATGATAATTAAATGTGTTGATAACTATTTTTATTATTATATTTTATGAGATATAATAATTTTATAATTTTTTTTTTTAAATTACTATTTCATTAATGTATATTGTTATTTATTATTTAAAATGTCATTTTAGTTGATTTCAACCATTATAAATAGATGAGAAAATAAAATATTAAATTAGTGGATTATATATTTAATTATTATAATTAACATAAAATATAAGACTTAGCCCTAAGTTAAATCCTAAATAAGATGCTTTGTTGAATCACATGGTAGTTTGCAGTATAAATTTAAATAATAAAATTAACTGCATCTAAAACCACAATTTAGTATGTTTAAGTAAATCACAAATTCTTAATTAAATAGCAGCTAATAAATTCTTATAATTTGACTTACACTGTTTCAATTGCATACTTAAAATTTTATACTCAGAGATTTTCACCATATCTAACTGCAGTATAAGTAAACAGATTTACAATTTTTGTTTCTTAATTTGTTACAAAGATAACCTAATTGGAAACTAAATATTTTTCCATGTTTGCCTCCTTTTAAACAACTTCACTTTTCTCTCTTTTTTCTTTTTACTTTTCTATTCTTTTCTGTCTTTAAAGTTTCATTCTTTTTTAATTTGAGACAATTTTTTAAAATTATTTTCAGACCTTTAATTAAATAATATTTATTACTATTTCTATAAAAAATAATAATAATAACAATAAATATTTAAGTTAATTTTTATTGGTATTATTCTGCAGTAAAATGCAAGCGTCCATCTGGTTTGATTAATTTCATTCATATCTTTAATGAAAAGATTTTAATTTTCGTTCAAATTTGTGTTGTATTCCTCTCTATATTATATGAAATTAAATATTGAACGAATATATCTTAATTGAATTATAAATCTAACATGGTTGTTCATCAATAGTTTTCACTGCAAATTACACAATACAAATTTTCATTTTCTATAATTCAGTATACATTATTTGCAGGAATCAATTCTGTATTTTCACAAGGCATCCCTGTCTACACACACAACTTATTGCAATCATTCAGACATACAATCTAAAGATCTGTGAATCATTTTTAACCATGCTGCACCAGGTTTCCTGTATATGGCATTCCTGTTGCAGCATTATTTTCCATTAGTTGAAGAAGCAAGGCACTCCTGTACAATCTCCTGGATCCTTTTCTTCATCAGCTTGTCCTTAACACCAGCAATCAAGTTTCTGTAGAACATTTCCAACCTGATAAGCCTACCTCGATCTGCTGATTCTAACATGTTCTCCCACTCTCTTGCAATATCGAAGTTAACTGAGTTATGCAACGAGGCTGGAATGTCTCTCTCATCAAATGGTTTGCCAAAAATTGAACTATGAAGTATGCTGGCATATTTTTCCATTGCAGAAAGTTTGGACTGAAGGAGTTTCATCTCCTCCATGGCCAAAGACAATTTTTTATCTGTTTCTGACACATCTTTGGACTTTTTCTCTGTAATCTTATCTTCCTCGTGGCCTGTCTTTAATTCCTCTTGCTTGAAATCATCTGCTAGTGGAGGCCATAATATAGCAGTGGGAGCATAACAATCAACTGCACGGCCATTTCCAAGGACTCCGCTCCTTCCCCGACCCCAAGACCAAAGCCTGTATCCATCATGTGCAACAACAATAGTATGGGCAGCCCCACAAGCAACCTGAATTGGATCTTGAAATTTGGGTTGATGTAGCCCGCTACATGAAATTAATAGAGGGCGAACAGCATCACCTGCATCAATTCCAGAGAAACTAGCATCTGGACATAGGCCTAGACCCTTCTCCATTCCCCATGACCACACATCTCCAGCTGAGGAAACAACACTCGTATGGAATAGGCCACAATCAATAGAAGTAAGGTAGACATACTGTGGCAGTTCTTTTACGGGTTTAGGAATCAGTGCACTTTCGGTGGTTCCAAGCCCAAGCTGTCCATTATCCCCAAGTCCAAATGTCCAGCACATACTTTCTAATGTGTTGTTAGGTCTCTTTTTGTGTGTAAGCAAGGCAGTATGGAAGGCACCACAAGCAATCTCATAAACTGCCCTGGGGGAGTCTTTGTTAAATGTTTCAACAACTTGAGGGCGCGGTCTGTTCTCTCTGTCCCCCAGACCTAACTGCCCATGATTATTATTTCCCCAAGTGTAGCACACTAGATCCTCACCTTCATATTTTTCTCCAGCACTAACAAGGGCTACAACATGTTCACTTCCGCATGCCACCTTAACAACAGTGTGTCCATGGAAATCCCACACAGGAATTGGAGTGAAAGTGCTTCCAAGGGAAAAACCACCTTCATTGTCACTGCTTTGCTGTGGACAGTTGCCCCACATCCACAAAGCTCCAAGATTATCAATCGCCATAGACATCATACCTCCAGCTTTCACAGAACAAATCTGTGGTCAAAAAGGAGTGAAACAAATTATTGAACAAGGCTTGCACCTTAGCCAGGCACTTCAAAAATGATGGGTACAAGAAAAATCCTCATGAATACCTTTAATGATTCTTTACTTTGCTCTCCTGATTCATTTGTCAGAGAATCAGTACCACCCAACTCAAGGAAATGCTCTACCAAGCAGGGGACCATAGAATTATTTCCACCATTACCGAGTTGGCCATCCATATGACAGTCAAGGACACACAAAATGGAAATAACAGCAAATACAAAGAAGATATCCGATGATTGATGACGCAGTTCACAGATAAATAAATACCTCATAACATGTGAAAATTTAAAACATTAAGAGGTCCAGTGAATGAAGGATACAGATGTTGTAACCCCAGCACCAAACAGATCCATCATCTGCCAATGTAAGAGGAATCAATCACAGGAACACTAACAAACCCACTGGACATGATGGCTCCATTTGGTAAATAAAAATATTTCACAATTTTATTTCCTGAACTCAGAGATAACAACATGTATATCGTGCCTGTATGTATTGTAGTCAAATATAAATAAGCACCTAATTCTATAAATATTCCTAACAAATTTTATTCTCCTGAAACTAATCACATCTTCACATTATTTTTCCAAATATTGTTTTCAATTTCAACTGAAAGGTGTGTGTGTCTGTGTGTGCGCGTGCGTGTGTCTGTGTGTGCGCGTGTAGCAAACGAAGATTAACCAAAAAGAAAATTCCCCAAGAGAGCCTATGTTTTTGTCACATAATGAAAAGAAATCCAGTTGCGCTACCACTATATCTTAAGCTGCTAAACAACCCTATAAACCAACCCAAGTTTTCTCTCTTGCTTACAAACTCTCCGTAACACGAGGTACTAGCCCAAAAATCATGTGTTTGTCACAAACACAAAATGGAAGAACCAGAATCCAGAGCAACTCCAAGAAACAGGATGAATTTCAATTAAAAGAAATGGTGAGTACTTGTAGGAAAATTTCCTATTCTATTTTTGCTAGCTAACTAGCAAGTAAATGGCAAGAGAGCAAATATTATAAGAAGGCTTCGAAGATATCGGAATAAAACAAAACATCTATGCGCACTGTACATGGCGAAAGAACCTGCTAAAGCAACACTATGATAAGCACCAGCGGCAATCCCCACAATGTTGAGCCTCCCTCTTTCAGGTTCACCCGGAAAATCAAACTTGACCTGAACAGGAAAAAGCTCATCAGACTCTTTACCGGTCCCGAGCCGACCAAACATTCCTCTTCCCCACGAGTACAGGACTCCATTCCCTGAATCACCACAAAATAAACCCAGGGTTTACCAAATGGCTCACAAAAATGACAAATCTATCATGTATTGTAACCAAGTCTAAGTTTAGTTTAACACAATATATACATAATGAATATATGACGGAACAAATATGTTGATTACCTGCGAGAGCAAGGGTGTGAGATTCACCGGCGGCGATGTTGACGATTTTGCGGGACGAATTGCCGGAATCTGATAAGGCAATGGAGTCGTCCATTATAAATCCCCAAGTCGAACAGGGGAGAGAAATTTCCAATAATTGCAGTCACTGTAGCAGTCTGCGGAGTACCAGTTCCGTGATATCTATGATGATGATAATGATATCCATGGAGGATAACATTAAATAGGTAAGAAGCTGAAGCTGGTATTTCGCAGGCTCTTTATTATTCTTAATATAATATTTTCATTTATTTAAAAAAAAAAAAATCTACTTACATATATTATTATTGATATATACATTATATATGATATTTTCATTTATTACAAACTGTAATTAATATTATTTTAATTTATAAAGGATAAAAAGCTAAAAGAATGAGATAATAACCCAAATATAATAATCAACTTATATTATTCGTATTCAATAAATAATTTTTTGTCATAATCCAGGTACATAGTTCTGATTTAAAATAGTATATATATGGGTTTGAAAAAAAAAAAAGAGAGAGTAAGAAAAGAAATAGAAGGATTTAAAAAATAAAATGAGAATATAAAAAAAAATATATATAAAATAAATATCTAGAAAAAAGATAACTCTAGGTTTAAAGAATATATTGATAATATATTTAAAATATTTCATTTATTTATTAATTATATATATATAGAAAGAAAAAGTATATTAATAAATAAATAAATATTTTATAAAAATCCAAAAAAATTGTAAATAAAAATTTTAAATTTATTGGTTATCTAAGAATTTGAGAGGACTAAAGACCCATCTGACTTTGATTTCCTGCAGACATTTCTATAGTTATCTTCGTGTACCTCTATAGATCTTATACTTATTTCTTATATTTGTGTTAATTTTTAATGTAAATTTTCAACATAAAATTTTCAAAAATTAAAGAATAAAATTAGAAAAATTATAATTTAATATAATTATATCAATTATATATTTTAACAAATATAAAAAAAGTAACGTGTAACATGTGTTAGGAAATTAGTTACATGAATATACTATATATAACAAAAAAATATTCTACGTACTTTAAAAATTTTTAATTATTTTTAATATTTTTATTTTAAGTTTTATATTTTTTATATTATGATATTCGTAGAATTGTATAAATATGTTTATGGAATATAATTATGTAGCGTCCATAACGTGCCTTGTGGTCAACCATGAACTCACCACTGCGTTCCCCTACACTCCCGCCATTCTTCACGTGTACCCCTTTATTTACACAACGAATTTTCACATCACAATTAACAATCCCACCCTTTCGCATTCAACATTAATTAATTTATTTTCTCCAACAATGGATCAGCTCTCTGCTTCTTCCTCCAATTCACCCGGCCACCACCGCTCCCACCGCCGCTCATGGCTCGCCCAACCAGTCACCGACCGGATCTTCCGGGCCATGCGCCACCATCTCCGCCTCCTACACCGTTCCGAATCCACCTTCTTCGTACTCGGCGCCACTGGGAACGTCTATATCGTCGGTCTCACCACCACCCCAACCTGCACTTGCCCTGATCGTACCTCCCCTTGTAAACACATCCTCTTCGTTCTAATCCGGGTGCTCGGCGTATCCCCAGATGACAACTGTCTCCGTCGGCGGACTCTCCGGCCCTGCCGGCTGAGTCGTCTGCTGAGTTCTCCTACCTTGCCGGAATCCATGGCGGGGCCAGGTCTACGAGAGAGGTTCCACCAGCTTTTCTTTCAATCAGAGGTTGCGAGCACTTGTTCTCATATGAGCCGGGTTGAGATAGAAGATGGGACTTTGTGCCCTGTTTGCCTCGAAGAGATTGGTGGGGATGGTGGACAGAGTGTGGTGGCTTGCCGGAGTTGCCGGAACTTGATCCATGAAGAGTGCTTAGCTCGGTGGAAGAAGAGCAGAGGGAGGAGGCCGGCGAGTTGCGTCATCTGCCGAGCCAGGTGGAGAGACGATCGGAACCACCAAGACAAGTATCTCAACCTCTCTGCTTATATTAGTCTAGACGATGTGCCCGTGGCTCACCCTTCCCAGGGTCGTCCATGTGGTGGTTGAAGTTCTACATTTATGACTATTTTAATCTGATTGGGTGTATATAATTTTCAATCACTCATATGTAGCTTTAATAAAGCTTTCAGTAATTTAATTTGATTATTAGGACAAACGTACATATATTATTACAGAAGTTATGGATGATTTCACGTTTTATATTTTGGTTGATACTATCTTAATTTTACATAAAAATTTTAAACAAATTATACAAATAGAATGTATTTTCAATCTTAACTTTATTTTTAAATTAATAAAAATTATAATATGAGTTTGTTTAATTAAATAATTGGAACATATTTTTTATATAAAAATTTATAAATTTGAATTGAGTTGAATTCTATATGTGTTACTGTTAGAAAATATTTTTATTATGTTATAATTTGCTCAAAAAATTATATATGAGTAAATAAAGTGATCCAAAACAATTACAATATGTCAACAATAGAAATTAATCTTGAACAAGTACTAATACAATTAGAAATACACTAACAAGAACATTGGTTATTAAAATGATTAAATGTACGAGTAGAATGTCAATTTTACAAATAATTAGCAAATCAATAGTAAAGCCTAGATTGTATTAATTACTAAACTTAATAGTATAAAAAAAATAGAATTTTTTATAAGAAATAAACTAAAATGTTATATGACTAAGAGTGTTGATTTCATTAGATTCAATATTTTATCTAATTAATCCAAACGAATATAATCTTTATTTATTGATCCTAAATTATAGTTACTAATTATCAATCTATTCATCTCCTAAGTTCCAAAAAACGGGTATATTTAACCAAGTTAACAAATATTCTTATTCAATTAGTTTAAATTAAACACCTGTTAAGTTTCGTCTATTATTAATTTTCAATGTTATCGCAGCTTCGGAACTCAATACAATTACTTAATGGTAATTTTTAAATTATGCATTTACTATTAATCATTCTAAATTTAATATTACACACACCAAATAGATTTTATTAAAAGATAAATCTCATAAATATAAGAAATATAAAAAGTTAATAAAATAGATCAGTATCATTAATGATTAATCAAATAGTCATATTAATTGCTATTTTAATCTCGTAGCTAAGGAGTTTATCCGAACATGCTTAAATTAGAAACCCAAGTCATCAACATAACTACATTATCCATAAAAAGAACAACATGCTTCTATTACAATCCAAAACCAAAAACAAAATAGCTAACTGAGTACTGTGAATAAAAATAAAGACATATGTAGAGGAAAGAAAGGCTTTTTTCAAGCTTTAAGCTGTAAAATCCTTCTTTTCCTCCTAGTTACACTTTTCATTTTTATCCTAACCATTAAACCCAACCTTTTTTTTTTTTTTTTGTTGTCTTTTCTCTCCTAAAATCTCATTTTCCTAGTGCTGTCTTTTCCTTTATATATGTTCTGCTTTATAGTTCCACATAATCTTAGGAGGTGTTTGCCAAAAATGGGGGTGACTTAAAGCTTTGTAGCATAGAATCTATCCCATGTAGTGGGATTTTTTTTCTTGCTACATTAAGAACTTTTTGTTTCTCCTATGTTTTTCTTTGATTACAATGTAACTAATTTAAATTCTTTAACAAAAATTATAAAATTAAAAATGTCAACAATATGAATTTCAATTACTGAGATAACAATGTGTAAAACAACTTGTAACTCGCTATCATCCAAGATTTCATAATTATGAGGATTTTTTTATACCAATATAAAGAATGTGTTATAATTTCCACCGGAATAGAACTAACTAATAATTGAAAGAAAAGACATTTATTAGAAGATATATAAGGCGCTTTCATTGCCAAGATAAGAGAAATATTCAATAAAGACAGAGACTTGACGATAAAATTGAAAAGCAAAGTACTATAATAGCATGAATGCAACCACGAAATGCTTAAACGTTCGAATTAGTGAACTTGCCATGAATATAGAGAGAAAATCATTTGGGAAATTTCCCCAATAATATGAAAAATTATTCCAGAAAATAATGTAATGCATTTGCTTTGTGAATTGGGAAAGAAGTTGAAGGTCTTAAACTTCGTAAAGCTAAAGAAATGAAGGAAGAAGAACAAAAGGAGAAAACTGAAGGTGACTTTGAAACTAGGCTCTATTCCTCTTTCAGACAATCTGTCAATCATCACTCCTCTATTATCATTTCCTTAATGATTTCAAAAGAAGAAGCAGCAAAACTAATTCTCTAAATTCGTTAAAATGTTTTAAAGAAACTCATGTCAATGGAATTTTGCAGATGCCTCAATTGTAAGTGAAAAAGTTTCTGAATAAAGCCATGTCAACAAAGAGGAGATTGGAAGACTACGAAGCTGTCAAATTGACAGAGGAGTTAGTGCAATCCTTCAAAAACAGCAGCATATTCACAAGAACTAATAATCTTGAAGATCCTTAAATATATAACTATCATTTGTGATCAATACAATTTACTCCATATTCAAACATTTCAAAATTAAGAAGACGACCAACCCACTTAACATCAAAGCAAACCAGAAAATGCAAGGGGCAACACAGAGACGAGCAACATGAAGTACATGATATGGTAATATACATATGTTACACATATATATAAATAGATATATGCATGTGGCGGAGAACTTGATCAAATCATGCATTCACTCTCCACCTCAGTCTCCACATCCTCCGCCGCAACCTCCACATCCTCCACAATCTCCGCAGCCTCCACCACCCCCGCAGCCTCCACAACCGCCACCACTTCTTCCATGTTCTTCATGACCAGCGCCGGTGCCACTATTACTCCCGCCCTTAGTAGCATTAGGAGCTGGTGCTTCTGTTTGAGCTTCACCTCCGGACAAAATAATCATCCCACCATCTCTACTACCACTCTGCTTATTACTGCTTTGTTTAGTCTCGCCAATTTCAAGGTCACGAGTAACATAACTTTGTTTCGACGCCACTGTTCGAGTTGATCTTACTTGACCTTGCTTCCCTATACGGCTGCCTCCTTTGCACTTGCAGAGGCAACATAAGATGAGAATGGCTGCAGCCACAGACCCACATACTATAAGGACAATTGCATATGCTTTCATTGTGTTCATATACTACACATATATATATATATATATGCGTGTGTGTGTGTGTATATATATATACTGTTTCTTGTTGTTGCAATTCAGAGCTGAATTCCCTTAGTGCTGCCCCTTTTCTATTTATATATCCATGTACTTTGATTTCGTGAATTATATATTCTACGAAAAAGAAATTTTTTGTAAGTCCACAGGTTACTTTCCATAGACTTCAGGGAAACGCGAAGGAAATTTTCATGTTTAGTTGACTTTGAATCTGCACAAAGAAAGTTTTCATGTTTAATTGACTTTGAATCTGCACAAGGAATGTTTCCCTTGCATTATTATTATTATTTTTTATGGGATACGATTAAATTTTAAAAAATTAAAAAATATATATATGTATATACATATATATATACATATAAATTTGTAGTATAAATTATCCAATCATTCAAGAAATATAAATATTTATCACTTTCTTACAATTAAACAACATTAAGTGAGAATACGGATTAAGACTGAATTGATTTAAATTTAATATATGTATTTATAAATTTAAAGCATATATTATCCTATAATTCAAGAATTAAAACTCTTTTATTTTTCATATATAATTTACCATTGAACAACATTAAGTAAAAAAATCAGTTCGTCAAGATATAAAAAATATAGTTTAGATTTATATGAATTAAGTTTGGTTTAGAATGAATGAGATTTTTTTTTCTCAAACTATATTTTTTCATTAAAAATATTTAATAAAACTAATAAAAAATAAAATAAACAATAATCATCTCTAAATTTTCAGTTGGGACCAAATTATGACCAAAAATTAGATAACTGTTAATCTAATTTTTTTTACCAAATTAAATAATTAGTATATTATTTAAATTTTTGTAAAAATATTTTCACTCTTAAAGTGGGCATTATGACGGGGCCGGCGCAACGCAGGCTTCATGCTTATTTCGCAAGGAAAAGGACACCGTCTTTTTACTTCCTTCTCCGCTACCCGTGTTATCCCTCGAACCAGTAACCCGAAGGAGTAACAGTTATCCAATCAAGGCTCAAGAGATTGATTTCTATTGTCTACCATTCAATCAATCCCTTGCTGCTATGTGGGGTTCGTCTCGAAATTCTTCTCAACGTCCAGGCAAGGTACGTAATCACCTCTTCTTCCCAATTTATCGTCTTCTTCTTCGTTAATTGATCCCTTGTTTGGTTGCTCAGAAGCCGGTGGAACAGTAAGAAATGGGAAGCAAATCAAAATAACTATTTTGAGGCTCAAAATTCCCATAACTCAAACTAGAATTGTTAGTCTCATTTAAAGCGTACCTTCTTTAATGTGGGATTTTTTCTTGCTAACATTCAATTTAAAATTTTCTAAGGTAAATAATGGTTCTAATACTTTCTTAGCAACCAAACTAGGGTTATGAACGTTAACAAATTCTTTTGTCTTTTTCTCTTCCTCTTTATTATTGTTTGAGGCAGCAGAAGCAAGAAAGAGAAGGCTTTTCGGTGAGTTTTAGGCTAGAGAATTTCATTCCTGGGCTCGTCGTTGGCTTCATTTGTGGCATGTTATTGGATTTATCAAAACCCACAAAAAGTGGAACAAGTAAAAGTAATCTTTCAGCGGGCAAGTCGCAACAGCTGGATTTCTTCTCAAGAAATGGTGTCCAAGAGCTTAAAATGGTTCGTTTTTTTCCTTTTCCCGGTTTAACTTCCTTTATTTATTTATTTTATTTATTTATTTTTTCTTTGGTTCGATGGAGGTTTTATGGCTTGTTTTTGAATTTGTGAATGACCAGAAGGAAGCTAATCTGCATTACCAATGCATGATGATAAATTGTTATAAATTTGTTGCTATTAATTTTTTAAGCTGGAAAATTGTGGCTATTAATGTATAAGAATGGAGAATTTAAAGCAAAAAAAATGTTGGTCCCAGTGGATTCTCTACAATATTATTAATTTGGTGGCAGCTCTTTGATGATTTACAGTTTAGCCAGGTTGTGGCTTCCAAAATGTTTACTACCCTGTGATGACTTCACAAAATCTGTTGCCTTATAGTCTATGTGAATTGAGGAGTGTGAATGAAAAAGGAAACTAAAGCACATAGTCACCTTCTTTTTGCTGTTTGGACAAAAATTAGTACAAATATATGGAGCAAGAGAAAGGAGAAAAGAGAATTTTGAAAAGAGATTGCAAACGATGGTAAATTATTATTGAAATTATAAAGCAAAATAAAAGAAATGATTAATTATAAAAATATTTTTAGTCAATAGAATGACAACTATATAATTAAGGATTAAATGGAAAATTTGTTACTACCATTTTTAACTTTTTTGTTTACTTATTTCATTGACTCTTGAATTAAAATTTTAAGCAGAAGGTATTATTGTAGAGATCAATTAAAATTAGCAATTAAGGAAAGTAAAACACACACTGCATTCATTTTTGCTACAGGAACAAAGGTTTCGTGATAATCTACTTTATAAAGCTCATACCTTTCTACAACCAGCCTGATTTTGTATGGGGGTGGTTTGTGTTCCCAATTCATTCATTTACCATGTTTTACAGTTTATTGAGTTTTTTTTTCCCCTCTAGATAAACTGACAATTTCTCTTTTATTTTTTGGTAGTACATTTGTTTCCTCCCTCATGGCTTGTTCCCAGTCTTTATCCATAAGTGACTTGCATGGTCGCATAAAGTTCAGGGAATGTCTATTGGATTGGGGAGGGGTTGGGGAGGTGAGGGAATGCCTATATTGTGGAGACAATCTGTAAAAGGATACAAAGTGAGAGATTGAGGTGTTCCATCCATTTTCTAATTTCTTTTCTAACAACAATAAGTATGTCAATAGGAGGAAAATCATGAGAAACAGATCCATTATCAACAGTACATAGGGAACAGATGGATGGATTTAGTACTTGGTTTGGGTTCTTGGTCCTGCATGGAGTTGTAAACTGGCACTCTCTTTCTTGAATAGACCTGAAGTGGCACAGTAGGATTTAGACCAGTTTGCTGTTTTTCCAACTCAGTTTCAAAGTAGATATAGGTTCATTTTTGAGATTTGTTTGCTGAAAAATTTAAATGAGCAGATGCTGAATGTATCTAAAATAAATGAGTTGATTTCCAAACTCACCAGCCTCCTATCATTGGGGTTCCGGAGGAGAGGGATATTCCATTGAATCCCACCATTATGCACCTCATAGCACTCCCCCATCTTTTCCTGTTAATACGCTCAAATGGTCTAGCCAGAACCAGAACCTCCTATTCAGCACCTTGAACTTGGAGCAGTGTCATCAGTCTCTACTAATCCAATTCCACGGGCTAGAGCAATTTTTGCCCCTTCTAGAAGACCAATATATCAAACAAATCATAATTTGTGGCGATGAATTTCCTTCATATGGCATTCTTAGAGGATAAAAACCATACTCAAATTTTTAATTAAATTTTAAGATGTTCAATTAATCACGATAAGGCAGGAGCAATATACCTCTCAAAACCTTCCCTTGGTATTTGGAGTGGTGGATGGAGTATGGAGAAGATTCTCCTCTCCCATACTTAGCCCACTGGCATCCTCAGGTCAGGCAGAGACATGGACTTTGTCCTCTGTCAAGATCGGTTGGGAACTGTGCCCCGGGAATTGGCAGGCCTAGAACTAAGACAATGCCTCGGGTTTGGTCAGGCATAGGACCAAGACTGTGGCCTGAGTTGTGCAAGCCTAATGCCAAGTCCATGCCATGGGTCATGTTGAGCCTAGGATTAAGACCGTGCCCTGGATTGTGTCTAGGATTGTGCTCTAGACCTGGCTGAGGCAGTAACCATTTTGTCCTTTATTTCTAAACACCATTTCATTTCAATTCCTTTCTGTTCTTATGTTATATAAACATAACATCTCATGCATATATGGAATCGCATAAAAAGTTGCTGGAGTCTCATTGCAGGTTCTGGTAGTTAGGCAAGACCTGAAGATGAGATCAGGAAAGATTGCATCTCAATGTGCTCGTAAGAATCCTGCAAATTTGTTGAAAGTTTTAGGTTTCATATTTGTTTCAACTAAGTGGTAATCCCAAATCTATCTCCCTGAGTGCCCTACATTTGATTTTTCTTCCTGATTTGAATAAATTTTCGCTTGCAAATTGCAGATGCTGCCACTGGCATGTATGCAGAATTGATGCGGAGGTACTTGTGTCCTAGTAATGTTAACCATTTCTCCTTTGCAATTGGCTTTTTTTTTTTTTTATACATACGATGTATCTTGCTTTTTTCATCAAACCATTGTTAGAGTTGTGTCTAAGATTCCAAATTCTGTGAATCTTTCCCATGGGAATAGAATTGGCTCCTTTTTCATGTTGTTTGAGGCAAACCAAACAGATTGCCACAAACACATCCACACAGAAAACCATGAAAAAATTTAAGCACATGCTAGACATCACTGTCTCTGATAACAGCTAACTGGTTCTGGAATTCTTTTGTAAAGTGCATTTTGACATCAGAAATTCTCTGGTAATTGTTTATTTGCCTTGCTTCTTTTCATGATCAGGGGTTTGGTTCTTTTTTCATCTTTTTCTTTATCTGTAACCTGTCGAAATGGCATCTTACTGATGCAGTTGTAAACAATCTCCCATCGACTTTATTGATATGTTAGTCATCACATGCTTGGAACTGTCTAATAATCCAGAATTGCTACAGCGACCGGTCCCTTCTGAGACAATGGGAACAATGTGGTCAACCCAAAATAGTTGTTACATGTAAAAATCAACAGGAAATGTAAGTTGGTGATTTTCATGGTAAATTCTGATTATTGCTTAAATGGCAGTAGTAGTCTCTTCTGTTTTTGTATTCCCCTTGGGATTGAGCTGTAGCTCTGCCAGGAATAAGTGTAAGGAAGCAGCTGAGAGCATTGGCCTCCCAACTTTTGTTGTTGCTGATGCTGGAAGAACTCAGGTATAGCTTTATCTGATGTAAAAGTTGATTTTTGTTAAATCCCCGTCTTGAATCCAACTGAAAACTATTAACCCTCACCTTGTAAATTCGAGATCAGGATACACACTCTAGAGACTTAAGCTTTAACCCGTCAAGTCCTACAAATATGTGCATCTTCTGTGTCTTCTCATAGTGATTGGTTTGTATACTCGCTTTTGACAAATATTTTTCATGGTATAGATCAAATCTATTTCAAGACCACTTTTCGGCACTGGAAAAGAACATAAGAAAGTTTACCTTATGACCTGCATAGTTTAATTATCCATGTCGATTTCGATACGAAATTTGCATAAGGGAATACGAACCTTCTCGGTTATAGTGGTTTTCTTTTCCTACCTTATTTTTATTGGAAAAACTTTTCCAGGAGGTTACTATTTCCTATCTAGTTTAACATTTTTATTTGTGTTATTTTGTTTTCCAGCTTTCTTGCCATAGGTGTTTCTGTACATGCCCGTGTACAATTCTTGATAATATAATATAGTTACTGTTTCATCTATCTACCACATGGCATCAAAACTAGGTTTCTTCTTAATAACTTTCAGTTCCTCATCTGCTGCTCACATCTTTTCACCACTCTTCATTGTAGTTACGGACAATGTAAAGAAAAAATAAAGGAACTATTCTGTTGTTGACCCTGTCCTCCAGAGTCACTCCTTTTTCTGTTTCCTTCAAGATCTTTGAGACGAAAAATGTTTCTTGTATTTACAAGATTTACAAAGTATCACTGCCAATTTTTTGTTAGTTAAAGAAAAGTCTTGGTTCTTTTTGCTTGGCATTGGACCCTTCTAGTTGTTTTCACTTTTCACATGCTTGTTTTTATATTTGCAATTTATTTTAAACAGGTCTCGGCTGGGTCAAAGACGGTTCTTGCAATTGGACCTGGTAAAGTTGTTATTTTTAATGAATTAACTCTTATAATGCCACTTGGTTCTCTTGCTGGTAAATAGATCATATTGCCACCCTCTTCCCCACACTCACTCCACATTCCTGGCCCCAGTTGGTCACCTTGAACAAAAAAAATAAATAAATAATAAAAAGGGAAAAGAAGGGGCTCCTGTATTACTAAAGTGAAGGTTTATTGCCGGTTTGGAGCAGGAGCAAAAGCAGCAATTGATTCAGTTACAGGAAAGTTGAATCTACTCTGAAATTGTTGAACACATCGAGACCCCATCATTCATTTACTTGGTCGATATTCTCAGACTATTGTTTCAGTCCCATCCTTGCTGCAAAAATTTCTCAGCTAATTTTGTTCAAGGTGGTCTTATGGTGGCCAAGGGAGCAGCAGTTAGTGGTGGTGATAGTTTCTCAGACTCTGTTATGGAAGACATCATTATCCTGTCATGCTGCTGAGAATTTTTGTTGTATCTTCCATTGTTTGGCTTGGCATAGTAACTAACAAAAGAAGAAGCCTCCATGGTAATCTTGGGATATCGGTGTTCATCTATTTGGTGACTGTAACATGTCTTAGATAATTTATGTACCTCAAATTATATTTAAATTTCATCTGATACTTTAATGGAAAAGTATAGAAACCTTTTTTTTTTTTGCCACAATGAAAACAAATTTGGAAGAGCTATTTCCCAATGGTAATTTGACCTATATTAACGGATTTTTTCCGTTACTGTAGGTTAATTTTTTTATCGTGCTTAATTTAAAACTTTTAAGACTAGATGAATGAATTTTAATGCTAATCTTTTTTCTTAATAGAATAATTTACTATTCTAATTTTTATTTTTGTTGAGTATTCGATGTATAATTGTTTTGACGCTCCTACAGAGCAAAACTATTTCCCAATTTACTTGTATTTTTATTTTTTTCTGGTTGAGTGCATTATTCATTTATTTCCTCTTACTTACAAGCATTCAATCCCTAAATTTAGGGATTTCATTAGTTTTCTTATTTGCATATTCATTATCTCTAAAGAGTTGCTCCAAGTGTCGATGATATGGGATTCATTGAGGTTTTATTAAGCAGATTCAACAAGGATAATGGGCTGATGAACCTTATTTTTGGGCACTTTCTAGAACCGATTCGAAGACAACTAGAATATTGTTTGAAAGCTCGACTATTCTACTTTAGAATTAGTCTAAGGACTTTCAGTTTGCTACACCAAAGGATTTTGCATGTTAGACTTTGGTAACCAATGAAGCCAATTGGCTATACAATTCTTTCAGTATGGTAGCTTCAATATGCATCAGTTTTAGTAATGGAAAAGAGTATGTCTTCTCATAGTATTTATTGGCACAATTATTCAAGGCAATTCAAAAGGGGGATGAATTGAGTTTTAAATTTTTTTAATTATTTTTAATTTTAAACTGAGGATTAATAAAAACAAAGTAATAATCAATGCAACGAGATAAGAAATATGTGCTTGATAAAATGAATGAAGTTATGTTTAAAATTTTTGAATTAATTGTCTAGGAAGTAAATTTGAAAGGAATGAATAGTATATACACTTTAATAAATAAATATGCTAGAACAATGAGTTAAAGAGGAAGAGTAGAGAGAGCAAACATGAATTTTATAGACATTCGGCCTTAATTTTGTGACTATATTCCTCAGGTCAGCAATTTAAATATTTTCATTCTTTTTCAATTATCTTCAGCAAATGCTTGTTTCTTAGGTATTAAATTTTATTATCTAAGTGTTTCTTTCAAACGTCAATATTCTATTAGGATTTTTCACACTTCTTCAATATTTAAGTATTTAAAAGATAAAATTTTCAACTATACTATCAGTACAAGTTGATTATAAGATAAAATTCAAGAGATCTTTAAATATTATACAAAAAGAATATATAGTACTTACTAATAAAATAGTCGTTAGAAAATAGAAAGATTGAAAATGTAGGCATTCAATGTGCTCTAATGAACATTTTTCATGTGATGAAAAGAAATGTTTCGAATCAAACCTATATATTGTATCTTCACATCCATTTAAAACCCGAAAATGTGAAAATAGTGTGAAGATGATACATGAAATATTTTGTTTACATCACATATTTGCATATACTTTAAAGCAAATAAATTAGTGTGAAAAAAATAAAACGATAAATTATTTTTGTACCTTAATAAAAAAATTTACACAAAAAAAAATTCTGTGAAGATATTTTTCATATTACAATTTTATATATTTTAAATACAAATTTTAAAAATAATGTAAAACACGCATGTTTTTAAGATGCATTTCAAATCACACATATTTTTTAAAAGCGTGTGACATAGAAAGATCAAATAATTCTTTGCATCGCATTTTTTCTATTTTAAGTTCAATATAAATATAAATATAAATATAAATATATATATCTTTATTGTATGGAATTCATTTTAAAGCATTTTTCTAAACTTTTGTGCTAATAAAGTCAATTCTTGCTATAAAATAAAATCTCCTTTGCTTGAAGAGCTTTTTTTTTTTTTTTTTTTATATCTCCATAGTACTAAAATTAAGAGGTTTATTTATCTCATAGCTCAAATATATTAGAAATAAATGTATACAATTTTAGTTTGTGTTAATTATATACCGGTTAAGAGAGAAATGAAATACGTTTACTACCAAGTAAAGATGGTAAGTATATATTATTGTAATAAAAATAGAGAAATGAAATGAAGAAAAGTTAGAAGCACATGAAAAGGGAGGCAAGTGAGTGTCAGTTTGCTTTGTCGAAAAGAGGCAAGTCATTGTCAGAAACGGAGACATCCAACATGCACGAATCCCCCTCCATGCATGGAACCCCATCTGCCCAATTTCAACTACACCACATTTATGTATTTATACCCATTATCATTCTTCTATTATATTATATTATATTATATATATATTATACAAAAGTTAAAGGCCCCCAGCTTCCCTTGAGTAACGTCGAAGGCACCTTCTCCAACTTCTGAAATTTTACTTCCTAATTATATATATATATATATATATGCATGTACATACCAACTACTTAATTATTGCTTCTTGTCACTAATAAAAAAGTAAAAATATAATTAATCTTGTTGCTGTGAAAATATTGATCTTGTTCTTCTGGTTTATTTTGAAAGAACGGTTCAAAAATATTAATAGTAAAATTTATCATATTAAATATTATTTAATTACAACTAATGAACTAATCCAGTCAATAATATAATTTATAAAATGTGAATAAATAAATTAACACGCAAATAAACTAATTTTTTCTTAATTTGATCAATTTATATATAAATATATATATATATATATATATCTCTCTCTATATTGGCAGGAATCCTTACAGGTGTTTGCTGGAATAAGAATATTGCTCCTACGTACACTCATATGTAGATCAATATATACACATATCATAGATGTACTTGTATGCGCGGATATCAAATATATATATATATATACACATATATGTATATGTATGGTAATTATATTTAAAGATGCACGTGCAGGGTTGCGATTAGCATCATAAACTAAACCCACTGAGTCCATGGATGAGGCATGTGACCACCGCAAACTCTGCTTCCTTTTAACTATATATAATATATTTACATACATATATACGTATGTATGTATATATATATATATACAATTAGTGATATTTTTATTATTTTTTGAAAAATGGGGTTTTGATGTAAAAAATTAATGTTTTTTGTAAAAGAAATTATTAAATACATTAAAAGAAGCAAAGTGTAGAATTAGTGGAATAATTAATTAGCAATGATTGCAGTGAGAACGTAACTAACCATTAAACAACTCGCATATGGATTAGCTTTGCCTTGGATCGTGCACATTCACTCTATATATTACAACACAACGTAATTCTCGTTTTATATATTAATTACAATTACAATTACAATTACCATATCACATTCACACATATATGTATATATCTCTGCGTGTATGCTATTATTAAAGAACGAACATATATATATATATATATCTTCATTCACGTGCCTCGATCTAGAGCCTATATTAATTTGGAACGGTGAAAATTAATTACATTCCAAATTTTATGGAGTTACTTGAATGAATTAAATCCTTCTCTTTCTCAAAATTAAAAATTACTTCACTAATCATAAAAACAAGTATGATGGGACAGGGTGGCTTGTCCTCGTACAATATTTTCATGGGTAAGATTCTAATGCTGGTTTCATATCTTAGCTTTAATTGCCATATCCCTCTTATGGATCATCTCTTTCCCCAATGGATGCTCAGAGATGTCAACAAGACGAAACCACCGGTTTGACCAACTAATTTGATAAAAATGTGGGTCGAATTCATCCATCTCATGTAAGTATATATATATATATATATATGTATGTATGTATGCATGTATGTATGTGCTTCTGTGTAAGTATATACACACACACATCTTTGGACCTTGAAATGTGGCGTTTTGATCAAGATTAATGCAAAGTTCACGTGATCACTCTTTCTTTAAGCTTCTATTCATGCAAATGCAAATCTTTAATAGTGCAAAATCAATTAAAACATATGAACTAATAAATTTCATTAATAGAATTTACTACTTCTAATTTTAAGTTAAAAAATTTACAAAAATAAAACTTAGAATGTGAGAATCATAGAGTAATTTTTTAAAACAGCTTATAATTAATTTTCATTTTGTCTAAATTGCTGATTATTACAAGTCTAGTAAATGTCAAATAACCCATTTCCAAATTCAAGTGCAAGTAAATAAAAATTACCTGAATTACAAAAAAAAAATTGGGTTGGGTTCTTCAACATATTGCCGCCACCTTAGGGACTCAAAAAACAAAACGCATAACAAAATTACCTCTAAACCAAATTGGAATTAAAAAAAAAAAAAAATTCTGGAAATTCACTAAAACTAATGAATTCCCACCAATTAAAACTCAGCTGCAGCTGAGTTACTCTACTCTTGCCTCCACTAGATCAGCTGCCTGAAGTCGGGCCCAATATGTTGGTGAATCAAATAATCATCACCGTTGGATACATCGAACATCATGTTCTGATGATGATGCATGAACTGCTGCTGCTGCTGCTGCTGGGCCCTGAGCAGTTCCTTTTGACGTCGAAGCTCCATCACTTTCCGGTGGGAGTTGGAGTGTTTGGTCAGCACGAAGGTCGGGCTCGCGGCGGGTCGGTATTCCGGTACCAACCGACCCGACTTGTATCGCACCCCACAAGCGTTACAAAGCGTTTTGGGACCCATCGGTCCAGTCCTCCACTGCGGGGTCTTATCGGTGGCGCAATGCAGGCACCTACGTCCGTCGGCGTTTCCCCCGGCGTCAGCATCTCCGGTTTCCTTTTTTCTCGGAGCGGCCCCCTTCACGGTCTTTTTTCCAGTGGTGGGCTGCGTCGGAGGCGGAGGTGGAGGCTGGACGACGATTTCGGGTTCGGAGGAATACGAAGTTGTGGGGCTGAGG
Organism: Carica papaya; assembly: GCF_000150535.2. The sequence continues at coordinate 29,542 of NW_019014614.1, forward strand.
ACCATGAGTCGGGAAGCCCAGTTGCAGGGGGCGGCTCGGGAGCGCTTGCTTCGGGCCTTGGCCGGAACCGAGACGTCCGGGTGGAACATGGGATTGTTGTTGTGGTTGATGAATGCATTGGAGGTGGTGGTGATGGTCCTGTTGGGTTGGGTTTCGGATGATTCCTCGGGTCGGGTCTTCATTCCGCAAGTCAGCTGGAGCTTTTGCAGGTCGTAGCTTGAGAATGATTCCTCCACGAAATTCGACAGCCATTCTAGCTCAGCTACATCATCGTACTGCCAATAAAGAAAAGCAAAAACAAATTTAATTGTCTTCATCACCAAATTATCTCTCTCTCTCTCTCCCTCTCGCTGTCATTCCTTCAAATATGTCTGTATATTATATACTTAAATTAATTTCTACAAATTTCCATGCATAATTCTTGCTGGGTGTTTATAGGAGCAGAAATTAGAATAACATTAAAATTCGTAAGTCTGTTATTTTCTTTTTTTTGACAGCCAAACACAGGAAATGGAAGTTAGTAATCCACGGAAACAGTAAAAGCAGCGTTGTAAAAAATTCTGTTCATGGAGTGATGCGTTGAATTTTCTGCACGTAATGGGAATTACCGGGACGCAGAGATCAGCAGATAAGTTGGCATCGGTGAAATTCCGGTGGCCGGCGATATCTGCGGAGAAATTTGGTTCAGAGCCGGAAAATGAAGACGAATTGCAGCTATCAACGAGGGTGACAGTGGAATCGGTAGAGCTACCGGGAAGGGAATCAAAGGCTGCATCAATGTTAGCGAAGTCTAAAAGATCCTCAACGATAAAATGATCGGCCCCATTTGGCTGCGAGCAATAGCTTGGCTGAAGAAATTCTGGTGCTTCCATAACTTTTTTACCAAAAAAAATTTCTGGGTTTTGACGTTAAAGAGGAAATTAAATAAAAATTGAGCTGCAAGAAAGAGAAAGAGAAAGAGAAAGAGAAAGAGAAAGGAGTATAGAGTGTGAGAGGGAAGAGAGGGTTTATTTGCGTTTGAAGGGGACAGGCGGACAGCTAAAATGGAAGGATGATTTTGACGAGGAAAATCAAAGGGCTTGTGCAAATAATATTTAAATAATTAAATAAAAATAAACAACTATACAATAAAAATTAAAGCTCCAAATTACTTTTCTACCCTTTTTGGTCTTTTAATGCTGCTTTTTATCACGGCGGTAATTAACTATTGCTTGCAAAGGGTGGAGGGTAAATTAGTAAATTAATATTTTAAATTTTGTTAACTGGATGAACAGGTAATTAAGAAATTAATTAAAATATGATTAGAGGTGATTAATTGTTCAAATTCAACCCCCTTAGGAACCGATCTAGCAGGTTTGTCGCTGAGGCTTATGCATTAGCGTCCAAGTTTACAGCCCGATTCCTGTGCTTTTTTTTAAAAAAATTTAATTTTACATCGGGACTCGCGCTTTTAATTTTAATTTTTAAAAAATAAAATAATTTTTCTGCCCCCTGTTAATCGGCTTATTATATTGAAAGAGCCACTAGTAAGCACGACGGTTACAGCTCAACATGATTAGATCAACGGCTAGGATTGCCCCAACAGTGCACCTGCAGATTCGGTTTTAACCTTTCACCTCACCCTGCCACGTAGGTTCGAGAGCGATTCCATTGGTCGCTGCCTTTATTTATTTCACAATTTATACGCTTCATGTTCTAATTACAAAAGTAAAACAAAATTCACCACAGAGTAAAATTACACCTTCCTTCTTTAATGAACATAAATTACACATTATTTATTAGTCTCTTTTGAGATTTTATTGAAATAATCAAGTATAAAAAAACATAATTTTTCTTCAAAAATTGAATTTATGCATTGCTAATTATAAATTGAACTATTTAATCTAACATTAAGATGTAAGTGTTAAAATAACGCACCGATAACCAAATATAAAATATTGAGTAATATGGGATGATTATACCAAATTTTCCTAAATATCTTCTTTAAATAACGAATTATGTGTTTGTTGTTATTATTTATTATAGTAAATTATTTTTGTATTTAATAAAGTCTATGTAATATTTATATTATATTTTAAATATTTTGATCTTTTACTTTCTAAAAGTTATTTGTAAAATATATACATATGCATATGTTTATTGTCCTTTATTTCACTTTTTAACTTGAATTAAGAAAAAGCCTAAAAAAGAGAGAACAAATGGATCATTGCTTGTGGTGGGGGTTTTCATTATAAGATTTTTTTTTTATAAAAAAAAAAAAAAGCATTGTTCTCTATATACTTACTCTTATTTTTTATCTTTGTTTTCGAAAGATGTTATTATATATATTATTTTTAACTGTACATTGATCAAATTGAAGCATCATATCACTCACTCATTTCCGTATTTACCTGTCTCGTACTAAAAATTAAAATTAATGATGTTTAGTGCCACGTAATGAGAATTTAAAATATTATTATTATTTTTTATTTTAATTGTGGTTCATATAGGTGATAAAATCATTTTATTTCTTATAATAATAGTGAAAATACATATCAGAGAGTCAATTGAGCTGTGGGCAATTGTATATGCATTACTTCCACCGGTGACAGTTCACTTGGGATACACATTTCATAGTAATTATTTGTCTAACTCACTAAATGACCATAATACATCTTTTAAATATAAAAGTGTTACCCTAATATTTAAAACAATAAAAAAAAGTTAATTAGATTTTTCAAAATTCAAATAAAAAGTAAGCATACAAGAACAAATTAGTTAAACAAATAAAAACTAATTCACAACATTTTATTAAAATAAAATATATAAATTTAAGAGAATAGGAAAGAGAGATTGCAAACTAGATTTTTAGGGTTCAATCACCAATTTTGTGTATATATCATCTATTCAAACAATCCACTTGAAATGTTTACTTTTTTCAACAATTATTCACATAACGGTTATTTGACCGAGGTCTCTAATTCATCATAAAATATCTTTACTATGTTTGTTTTTAGAATTTTAATAGCTTTTAATTAATGAACCAAATAAAAATCTCTTAAAATGCATATGATAAGCAAAAACATATTTATGAATTTTAACTCTAGAAGAAAAAATGATTTTTTTTTTCTCTCTCTTTATAAATTTTGTTGAAAAATAAGTAATATCTAAAAACCTAAAAAAATTTAGGAAATAATCCCAATGAATCTTTTCAAAAGTATATATACAAGAAGAATTTTTTTGGGGTATTTCAAATTTTACTTAAGAAAAAAAAAATAAATTTTGCACAAGATTTCTCTCAAATTCTGATATAATCCGGAAATCACAACGGCAACGGGTTCCCAAACCCAAGTACAGCAACCGTCTCCCATGACTCAATCAAGCAATTGAAGAACAATTACCATGATGTCATGATCTCCATCCATCCATAGATAGTTTCCTTTATCCCTAAATTAATTAATGTTCATGCAGGAGCAGTTGTGTATTTACAGTTATAGTGTCTTCTATTTAAGCATGCAAGTATCAAATGGATGTATGTCTTCTGTAATCAATGAAAATTGGGTTCTTTCTCACCCTAAGAGAACTTATCTCGTTTATGTGTTGTTCTGATTGGGACCACATCATTGGTATCAGAGCAGGGAATGGCAACAAACAAATAACAAATTGAAACCTTAGAGGTCAGTGTTGGAGGCCTGCAAGACCGCTTCAGCCATATGGAGAACGGAATGGCGAGCAAACTGTAGGTGATTGAGGACACTCTCCGACGCTTGACCGAATCGCTGAAACTGAACAAGGAAGTATCCATCAACACTTCCACCGGGCGAAGCACTCTGGAATGGCTGAATCGCGAAAGCGGCGCCGAGCGGAATGACGGACCACGACCTGCGTTCGGTGCCCGACTGGTTCGCATCGACTTTCCCACTTACGATGGAATTGATCCTACGGAGTGGCTTAATCGAGTTGATCAATTTTTTGATTTTCAGGAAACACCGGAGGAACATGGGGTGTCGCTGGCGGCTTTTCACATGGAAGGGGAAGCTAATCAGTGGTGGCAGTGGTTGAAGAAAACGCATAAGGAAAAAGCCCGGGAGTTGGGCTGGACCGAATTTGTGGATGAGCTTTGGGCTTGTTTTAGCCGGACGGAATGTGAAGACTTTGATGAAGCCTTATCCAGAGTGGAGCAGACTGGCTCTCTTCGAGAATATCAAAAGGAATTTGAGCGCCTGGGTAACCGGGTTAGGGGCTGGACCCAAAAAGCTTTAGTGGGTACATTCATGGGTGGACTTCAGCCTGACATTGCTGATGGAATCAGGCTGTTTTAGCCCAAAACACTGAAAGATATTATTAACCTGGCTTGGATGAGAGAAGACTAGTTAGACCGACAGAAACAGTCCAACCGAACTGGGCGGTTCACTCCCATAGTGCAATAGAAAACCCAAGTCGTCTCTTCTTCGACTACAGACGCTCCGCCAGCCGCCACCATGAAACGACTCTCTTGGGACGAAATGCAGCGGAGACGCGCACAAGGTATCTGCTTCAATTGTGAGGAGAAATTCGTTCCGCACCACCGATGCCGTCGACCACAACTATTACTGTTAGAGAGCGGAGAAGAGGAAGACGGGTCAACCGCACATGAGGAATCAGGAATCTCTTTACATGCCCTTGAAGGATGGCCGTCCGCTCGAAGTATGAAGATTATCGCCTCCATTCAACAACAGAAAATGGTGGTACTTGTGGACAGTGGGTCGACTCACAATTTCATAAGTGAGCGACTCACGAGCATCATGCGGCCACCTGTGAGTACCGACCGAACCATTTACGGTCCGAGTAGCGAACGGACTATCGATGAAATGCAGTGGCTGGTTCGAACGAGTTCCAGTCGAGATGCTAGGTATCATTTTTCATCTCACTCTATGTGCCCTTCCTTTGATTGGTTTGGACTTGGTTGTAGGAGTTCAATGGCTGTCCGAGTTAGGCACCATAACCTGTGACTGGAGGAAGATGACGATGAGGTTCGTTTGGGATGGCCAAGAACAGAAACTTTGCAGCATGACTCAGCCGACCATCCGACCAGCTTCCAGAAAAGAAGTAGAGAAGCACAACAAAAATATACCTCGTTTGCCCTCTGCACAGTGGCCGCACCAGAACAGCAATCGTCTTCCATCAATTCAGAGATGCAAGTCTTATTGAAAGAATATACTGACTTGTTCCAAGAACCTGAGGGGTTACCACCAACCAAATAAATTGAACACAGAATTATTCTCCGTGAAGGTACAAAACCGATCAACGTCCGTCCATTCCGGTATGCACACTTTCAAAAAACTGAAATTGAAAAGCAAGTTAACAACATGCTTGATTCTGGTTGATCAGACTCAGCACCAGTCGATTTTCCTCTCCAGTGTTGTTAGTGCGAAAAAAGGACGAGACATGACGATTTTGTACAGATCATAGAGCACTCAATTATGCCATTGTGAAAGATCTGTTTCCCTTTCCTACAGTAGATGATATGCTCGATGAGCTTCATGGAGCTAAATTCTTTACCAAGCTCGATTTAACTGTCGGTTATCAACCAAGTCAGAGTTCATCCTTCAGATGTGTATAAAGCAGCTTTCCGGACACACAATGGACACTAAAGAATATATAGTCATGCACATTCGGGTTGTGCAATGCTCCTTCCACCTTCCAAGCCATCATGACTTCCATATTCCGATTCTATTTATGTATGAATTCCATTTTCCGATTCTATTTATGTAAGTTTGTGCTGGTATTTTTTTATGACATTCTAATTTACAGTAGCACTTGGATTTGCATCTTGATCACGTCAAGCAGGCTCTAGACATCTTGAGACAACATTGCTTCTTCATCAAATAGAAGAAATGTTTTTTTGGGCAACAGGAACTTGAGTATTCGGGACATATTATCATTTCACAAGGAGTCAAAGTTGATCAAGCTAAAATCAAGGCAATGGAATCATGGCCCCGACGAACCAACATCTCTGAACTACGGAGTTTTTTGTGACTTACTGGTTATTATAGAAAATTTGTCAAAAATTATGGAATGATAGCTCAGCCATTGACTAACCTCTTAAAGAAAGGTCAATTTGGGTGGAAAGAAGTAGCGGAATATGCCTTTGAACAACTCAAACAGGCTCTTTCAATAACTCCTCCATTGGCATTACCAGACTTCAACATTCCTTCAATAGTTGAAACTGATCCTTTAGGTGACGGTATTGGGGCTGTCTTTTCACAAAACAGGCACCCAATAGCTTATATGTAATTATTCCGAAAATATTTAAAGAAAATAAATGATAGTTAAAGTGCGGAAGCAAAATAAATGTTCAAAATTTGCATTCCTTATACAATAACTTAAAGTACCAATTAGTATTCTGAAATTCACAATTTTGAAAGAAATACAAAGAAATAAGAAAATGAACGAAACTAAAGAAAACTAGCATTCTACTCGCAACCTTTTTGCGGATCAGGCTCTGAATCCTGATCCTCTTGATATGAAATAGTTAAATAAGGGATGAGTTACACTAGTTTAGTAAAAATATAACACTATATCATCTACACAAAAATTAAGGTTGGTAGAAAATTAAAATAATTAATAGAACACTTAATTTAAATTAATACATTTATTAAAAATAAAATAATTTACTATCTATTTATCGCAGCGACATTTATAAAAGCAACTTATAAAGATAATAACATAACTTGATAGAAAATCAAAACAATTAATGGAACACTTAATTTAAATCAATGTATTTATTAAAAATAAAACCATTTATCATCCACTTATCGCAGCGAAATTTATAAAAGCAACCTACAGAGATAATAACATAACACTTATCATGATTTCATATGCAATTGCTAACAGGCACACATTATAAATCCATATTTAATAAATCAAACAACAACCTTTCCTTTTATCGGCCTACTGTTATCCATAGGGGTTCATAAGGATGTCCTTGCTATGCGTGAACCATTTCCTTCAATATTCTCAAATTAAAGGTCGTCCCTATACCCCGTCCGGTATGAGCGCCAAACCACTAAACCTCAATACCCCGTCTCTATACCCCGTTCGGTATGACTATCAATTCTGTCTAAGATTTCAAATGGTCCAATGAATCGGGAATTCAGTTTCTCCCTCTTGCCGAACCTACTGATTAATTTGAAAGAAATAACATTAAGAAACACTCGATCGCCTTTTTTAAATTCCAAATATCTCATCCAGGTGTCCGCATAACTCTTCTACCTGCTCTGAGCCGTCTGAATGTTCTTCATGATCTTAACTATTTTGGATGTAGTCTCCTCTACCAGATCTGGACCGAAGAGCTTTTTATCACCCACTTCCTCCCAACAAATCGGCGATCTGCTTGGGCGCCCATATAACGCCTCGTATGGAGCCATATCAATACTTATTTAGTAGTAGTTGTAGTAGTTGTTGTAAGTAAACTCTATCAGGGGTAAGCTCAGAGCATATCCTCAAGTGTGCGAATTGTCCTTTCTGACTGTTCATCGGTCTGAGGGTGGAATGCAGTACTAAGGGACAGTTTCGTTCCCATGGCTTGCTGAAGGCTCGACCAAAATCGAAAAGTTAACCTGGGGTCCTTCTCGGATACTACTGTCACTAGTGCTCCATGTAATCTGACTACTTCTCGAATATACATTATTGTCAACTTATCTAAGGAATCAGTCATCCTGATGGCCAAGAAGTGGGAAGACTTGGTAATCCAGTCAATAATTACCCAGATGACATCATGTTCTGAGCGTGCCTTAGGTAATCATGTCACGAAGTCCATGACGATGTATTCCCACTTCCACTCCGAGATTGGTAACAGCTGAAGTAGCCCACCTGAGCGTTGATGCTCTGCCTTGACTTGCTGATATACCAAATACTTAGAAACAAAGTCAGCTATACCTCTTTTCATCCCGTTCTACCAAAATCGGGGTCGTATATTTTGGCACATCTTAGTGCTTCCGGGATACATGACAAACTTTGAATTATGGGCCTTTGTAATAATGTCTCTTTTTAACTCACTGTCACCTAGAACACACACTCTGCCCTAGAATCTGAGTAGCCCATCGGTAGAGACTCGGAATTCTGGGTTAACTCTCTGTTCTGCATTTCTCTTGAGGGTCGCTAGGGTGGAGTCGACAGACTAAGCTTCCTTTATTCTCTAGATTAACTCAGGCTGAACAGTCAGGTCGCCCAAAAATGTGACTATCTTCAGGTCCTAAAGCCGTACCTGCTGTGCGACCCCTATCTGCCTGCATTCTAAAACCATTAAATGGGCTAATGTACTTGCATTTTTTCTGCTGAGCACGTCAGCTACTATGTTGCCCTTACCCGGATGATACAAGATGTAATAATCATAGTTTTTAAGAAGTTCTATCCACCTTCTCTGACGCATGTTAAGATCCTTTTGAGTAATTATGTGTTTCAAACTCTTATGATCGGTATATATCTGAAAGGTCTCTCCATATAAATAATAGCGCAAGATCTTCAAAGCGTGTATGATTGCGGCAAACTCTAAGTCATGGGTGAGATGGTTTTTCTCATGACTCTTCAACTGTCTAGACCCATTGGCTATGACATTCTTATGCTGTATTAAAAGACAACCCAAACCTATGTAGGAGACATCACTGTAAACTGTATATCTACCTGATCCACTCGGCAAGGCCAACACAGGTGCAGTAGTCACCCATTTCTTTAGTTCTGAAAAACTTTTTTCACAGTTCTCGTCATACTCAAACTTGACTTTTTTTGTGAGATGGGTCAGAGAAGCAGCTAGACTAGAAACTTTCAGACTGCGGTAATAACTTGTCATCTCAGAAAACTATAGATCTCTTAGCCGATGTCAATTTTCTCAGCCGAGCATTGCTTCTACCTTTTCAGGGTTCACTAACACTTCATCCTTTGATATGATATGTCCTAGGAAGGTAATTTGTTCAAGATAGAATCCACACTTACTTAACTTTGCATACAACTTCTTTTCTCTGAAGACCCTGCAAAACTTGAGTCAGATGGTGAGCGTGTTTCTCTCTACTTTTTGAATAAACCAAGATGTCAATTATGAAAAAATTAGCAAACTAGTTCAGGAATTGTCTGAAAATCCTATTCATCAAGTCCATGAAGATGGCTGGAGCGTTGGTTAGTCCAAATGGCATGACCAGGAACTCATAGTATCCGTACCTGGTTTGAAAGGCTATCTTAGGGATGTCTTCTACCCTGATTTTTACCTGATAGTAACCTGAACGCAGGTCTATTTTAGAGAAGACCTAGGCACCCTACAACTAATCAAAGAGGTCGTCAATCCTGAGGAGGGGATACTTGTTCTTGATCGTGATCCTGTTCATACCTCTGTAATCAATACATAGCCTTAATATCCCATCAGTCTTTCTTGCAAATGTGACTCCGGCACCCCAAAGGGACACAGTATGTCGGATGAATCCACTGTTCTGCAGTTCAATGATTTGTTTTCTCAGTTCCTCCATTTCAACACGGCTCATACGGTAAGGAGCAATCGAAATAGGCTGGATGATTGGCTAAAGATCTATAGTAAATTTGACTTTCCTGTCCACTGATAGTTCATGTAGTTTATTTAGAAACACATCTAGAAAGTCTCAGACTAGTAGAATCTCTTAAATACAAATTTCTTCCTTAAGTTTGCCTAGTTAGAGAAAACAACTGGGTTAAAGCACTTAATAACAAGAGAATTTTCCATGAGGAAATAAATAAATGATTTTATTAATTTGTAAATGACTCCTTATTAGAAGGGTTGAATACAACTTTCTTACTAAAACAATCTACAGTGGCGTGATACGCCGCTAGCCAGTTCATTACTAAGATTACATCAAAGTTTCCCGTGTCAATTTCTATTAGGTTTACACTCAATTTCCTATCTGTTATATCTATGATACATGTCCTGTATACAACTTCTTCCAGTAGTGTCCTACTCCCAAGAGTAGACACGAACTACACATAATCAAGTTTTTCAGGCAGTACATTTAATTTTGATGTAAAAATATATGAAACAAATGAATGCGATGCACTAGTATCAATCAAAATATGAGCAAGATAGTTACAGATAGGATACATACCCTGTACCACGTCCGGATTGGCTTCTGCATCTTGCTATGTGAGATTGTAAGCTCTACCCTGAACAGGAGGTTTGACCTGATTCTGGTTCATCGGGCACTCCCTCGCATAATGTTGAACACTACCACAAATACGGCTGGTGTTGTTGAGGCGATAGTAGGGTCGGTCCCCATGATCCTTACCACAATGCTGACAGATCTTGCCACGTCCTGCTGCTGGAATCTGAGGGGGAGCTTGAGTCATCGGCATGGGTCTCTTATTCTATTGAACAGGTGCGATAGGTGCTAATTTACGGTGTGGAACTGAGGGCCTGAGGTTCCGTTCTACTTGAGGGAAGGTGTGAAGGCTCCTCTCTGCTAACTGTGCTTTGGCCAGAACAGCCGAATAAGTGTTGCGCTCGAGCACAAACAATTGCTGTCTAATCTCAAGACGAAGGCCCCACTCGAATCTTCTAGCCTTCCTGCCTTCGTTCATCATGTTCTCAGGAGAATATCGACCCAACTTCAGGAACTTACGAGCATATTCTGATACAGTCATGTCCCCCTGAACCAAGTATGTAAATTCCATCTCCTTCAGATGTCGGAGATGCTCTAAGAGGTACTCTGCATGAAAGGCCGTCAAGAACTATTCCCAAGTGACTGAAAAGGGGAGGGTGGCCTGCTTGAGTTGCCA